>APFE030459266.1:220975-236071 GCA_000404065.3 Pinus taeda | reverse complement strand
ATCTTAAGAGAAATAAAAGTTGTAGTAAAAACCAATCACACCTCACTTTAACAACTAAAGCTCCACTCTGTGTTACAACAAATACACTCTATTGCAGTTAACTACCAAAGAATGCTTAATTTCATTCAAGGAGGAATCTAATGGAAGAAAGGAATTATTCTGCAAAGGCAAGCAATGGCTATGCTGTAACAGAGAATAGAACCCTATTCCCAGAGCAAGAATCTTCAGCACCTGTCTCTGATCATCAAGCTTGCCAACTCACTCTGTAACTTGGTCACCAAGGAAACATTCATACATTGACTATGAATAAACTTAAACATTACAACAATCAATTGAGAAGAAGACAAAGTTTCAGCAAGAGTATTATAAATGACATGTAGTAAACAATACTATTGACAAGGTATGAATAAAAAAACTAGGACCCTATTCTTGGAGCAAGAATCTTCAGCACCTGTCTCTGATCATCAAGCTTGCCAACTCACTCTGTAACTTGGTCACCAAGGAAACATTCATACATTGACTATGAATAAACTTAAACATTACAACAATCAATTGAGAAGAAGACAAAGTTTCAGCAAGAGTATTATAAATGACATGTAGTAAACAATACTATTGACAAGGTATGAATAAAAAAACACTTAACACACTGCAGGAATATAATGGGTGAATCTTGTGATGAAGGTGGGCCCTGTCCTTCTCACAAGATTCCCCAGGAGACGAGAACTAGAATAAGATGTTCAGAACAAAACTTTATTCATCCATCAATATGTCATATTACAAAAAGGATTTCAGTCTTGTTCCCTCAACTAAGCCTTTTTTGCAGTCCGTTCAGCCCCCTCTAATGTAGATGTCTCCTCTTTTTAAAGAGGAGACATCTATTACAACAGATTACATTGTAAATTCTATTTTAACCCAATATACAAAAATAGGGAAATTAGTTTCCCATTGACAAGATGTTGTTACAGTAATGCTGTCTTTGGATCATAATCGTTACATCTAGCATAGCAGCTCTGGTGGTCTTCCTTTGTTGTTATCAAATCTGGAATGCAGATCACAACTGTTTCAGCCACGAGATTTGCGTGTCGTTCTTACTGTTTCAGCAACTGCAAAAATAGTCTTGCAAAGTCTGGGCAGTTTCAGCAACGTGAACTGCACATCATCCGTTTAACTGTTCAGCAACTAACAATTCAATGATTAACTATGAAGATAACGTAATTATATGTAAAATAATTAAACATATAGTGATGAGAAGAAACATTGTGTACCTTTGGAATAATTGGGTTAAAACACTAGTCAAGGACTTTAAATGTAGGTTAGAAAGGATGACATCATAGCAAAATGTGTAGTCAAAAAGGGACAATATGAGGTCCTATCATCCCCCCAACTAAAAGGGTTGCATGTCCTCATGCAACTTTTTTACTCTGAGTCGGAGTCAGAGTACTGGGATGTACAGTGAAAATTACTTATACAGTAAGTATAGAAGGTGCTATCACCCGAGTTTCTGAACCCATAGGCATTCTGCAATCTCTTCCATGTTGCAAGCTCCTCCTTCTTGGATAGCCTGAAGTAAGCCTTGTATTGCTGTATCAGTAGCCATAGAAGAGGGAAGTGAAAATGATAACCCAGCCATTTCTCGGCACACTGTTGGATGCATTTAACATTGTTAGGTAGTCGTGAAATTGCTGTCTGAAGATTAAGAGGGTTAAAGGGATGATATTCCTTTCTCTCCTTAGGGCAATATTCCCAAAATAGGTTGTTTGCCCGAACAACAAGAGTTGCCTTGGTTTTGACATAGTGCTGGAAGTCTTTTAAGACTGCTGCCTGTAATTCCCTGATATGCTCAGTCATTCCTGGTTCCTTTAAAACATGATGATGTTTAGCAAGAAAAACAACAGCATTCTGTGGCTCGGTTCGAATCCATAGAAGGAGATTATATTCATTGTGCGTTGCTGAGAGGAAGGCATTTTGCCACATAAGATGATTGGCCAAGAAAGAGAAAAAGGCTCTAATCTGAATGTCACCAACTAGAGGAATCAGATTAAACTTTCTATCTTCAGGCATGGCTTCATTATGGAGGTAGAGTTCACATAGTAAATTTTGTTCATTGAATGATGCCTCTGTGAAAGTTGCAATAAACTGTTGAGGTGTAGACACCTCATGAGGTCGTCCATCTCTGATTGCTTTTACTTGGAAGAATGCTAAGCGTTCTGCTAGAAACACAAAATAATTGAAGGATGGCTTCCTGGTGACCAACAGCCTCTGAACCAGATCAAAGATGAGAGTCAGTCTGGTTTTTAACTTTTTATTTTCCTTGTACTGCGCACGAGACTGTTCCAACGCTTCCCAATTTGCATATACATGATTCTGCCATGATAATTTGTGTTCCTGTAATATCTTTTCTTGTGACCTAACCTTCTTCCATATATCCATCTGTTCTTGAGTGATTAAGATCTGAGTGAAGGCAGTCTTTGAAGGCCGAGGTTCAGTTTGAGTAAAGGCATTCTTTGTTGGCCGTGGGACAGGACTTTCAGCTGTAAGAGCTAGAGTGGGTCGGGATACTTGTGGTTTCATCTCTTTTTCAACAATATTTGAAGGCCCTGCTGGTTCTTGTGTAACAGCAGGGCGTTCCTTTTTAACTATAACAGGAGTGGGTGCAGGAGTGGATCCGGGCAATGGGACTTCGACTATCTTATACCCAGCTCGATGATAGAGATCACCACATTGGTTCACATGTATTCATTATATCGTTCTTTTTCTGCACTTTTCTCGGCTGCAGATGTTGCATGAGCTAGAGTATAAAAATTAAGTTCTCTTTCATATGCTTCCCTTGCCACTATTAGTTCTTGCTTATAGGCTTCGAGTTTTGATTTCAGAAACTTGTTTTCTTGTAGAAGGGAAGCCAAGGTGATAGGCTCTTCTGTAGCAGTTGCAGTCTTTGTGGCTGATTCCAGTGGATGAAAGGATTGTTGTCCTCTAGTAGTTTCATTATCTGCAGCCTCAACATTTGGTTGTTGTGTGAGATCTGCTGAATCATCAACTGATCCTGTAACAACTCTGTTATCCCGATCATTTAAATTCTGCATATCTGGTGTAGAAGTCACTGATTGGGTAGCTGGTTCTTGTGTAACAGCTACAGTCTGTGCAATCTCCTCGCCATCTATTTCATGATCATCAGCAGGTGGTTCTTGTGTAACACTTACTGGATCAGTAGCTGGTTCTTGTGTAACAGCTACATGCTGTACATCTTCTTGGGTGTCTACTTTTGATGGGTTAGCAGCTGGTTCTTATGTAACAACTGCACCTTCTGATAGGAATAATGTCACATAATCCTAGGCATTCCGCATTTCGGTACCCGAAGGTGAAGGAGGTAAAGATTCCGAGCCTTGGGACTGCGATGGGGTATGGGGTTTTAGAATAATAAGTGGAGAATTTGGGGTAGTGGTCTCAATTGCTGCTTCAGAAGATGTCCTCCTTCATCTTCGAGGTAAAAAGGTAGGAAGAACAGTGGTTTTTCTTTTATGAGTGGTTTTCTTTAAGGGAGGAGGGTCATCAGTAGTTTTAGTTGAAGCCCTTGTTCATCTTTTTGATAAGGGTGCAGCCTTTTCTTGCCTCTTTCTTTTTAGCTTCACAATGGGGATGTTATCACCTAAATCATCACTGGGAATATGGACAGTGGGAGTGGACGATTCAGCTAAATTATGGGGTGGGGTTAATGCAGTGGAGGGGTCAATGGGATTGACTACTAAGGGTGGTGAAATTTTTGGGGATTCAAAAATGCTCCCTGGTTGTTGTGCAGAAGGATTTTCGATTTGCTGAGGGATTCCAGGGGTTTGTTGAACATTTTCAACATTTAATTGGGGAGTTGCGGCTGCTGCTTGAGGATTTTTGGCAGTTTCTTGAGAGTTTTCGGCTGCTGGTTGAGGAATTTCAGCAGCTTCCTCGGGATTTTCAGCTGCTAGTTGAGGAATCTCAATAGATTCTTGGGGTGGGTTGTTAAGGGGAGGAGGGTTTTGCAGGCCAAAGCCTCTCTGAATTAGAAGCTGAACAAGGCGATGGTGAGTGAGATAACGGAGTGGGTACCTTGCATTCTTAGAATAATGTGACATATTATTTAGACACCCAAGCAGATAGTATAGCATATTTAATAAACGACCATGTCTTAAATAATTCAACAACACAAAGTCATGCTGGTACACTACCTGGTAATGTCCCTTGCAGGTAAAGTAGTGCTTGACAAACTCTGCAACCTTCGGCCATGGAGGTGGTAATGAAGGAAGCGCAACAGCCCTGCCTTTAGGCTGGACCCGCTCTCCAGGTAGAAGAAAGTCCTTTTGTGCGTTTAAAATGATGTGTTTACGACTAAACCAACGAATGCCATCAGTCGGTAAACCTGAAACCTACGCTATATCCTCCTCTGTTACTGGAATTCACACTCCCTGAACAGTGGAGTAACCTTCCTCTAAATTACGTGCGAATTCCAAGACTTGCTGAGAGTCGAATTCTTGGAGCCTTCAGAAATAATCCACCCAGCCTGCTTGCTGAAAAATTTGATATGCCTCTGGGTGAAATTCCAATAGAGTTGTTGAACCAAGTTCATTACGAATAGCGTTGCCTCCCATAGTTACTAGCTGTAGTGAAATGCACAGTATAGAGCCGAGTTACTGCAGCTGAAATAGAGTAAATATTGCAAAATGAGGTTGAGACGTAATAAGACAGAGATGGGGTGATGAGACACGATCATGGTAAAAACGACGGTGATTGGGATATCGTGAAATGATTACAAAATTTTGGTATTCCCCCCCAACTACGGCTATAATGATAAGTCTGAATGTACGGCGATTTCGGCAATCATGTCACAATCTTCTCATTAACTATAGTTTAATATTTACATATAACAAACACATACCTCATGTTTTACCTTTGATTGACGTGCTGCAATTATAATATCATTGCTAATGGATCGCCCATAGTTATGAAAAAGGGTTTTGAGGGTATTTATATGAAAGGCTTTCTATAAACATAGGAGGCGGAAGTAAAGGAACAACATTGTGAGGATCAATAAATGATTTTCACAATAATATATATTCATCCTTTTTAGAGGAATTGATGCTTCAATTACGGGAAAAATGGGAAGAATTGGTGTTTTTTTAGGGAAAGATGGAAAGGGTTGGTGTTTCAACAATGGAAAAAATTGGTGTTTCAGCAACGGGAAAAATTGGTGTTTCAACAACGGGAAAAATTGGTGTTTCAGCAATAGGAAAAATTGGTGTTTCAACAACGGGAAAAATGGATGTTGCTGTAGAAAAATAGGAAAATGTTGTTGAAAAGTAATGTGGGGGATTGAAGTGGAATGACAATGTTTCCCACAATGAAACCGGATCCTGCTTGCAATACAATTGTTCCTCTTAGCCAACCTCCCAATCTGAGACCTGCAAAGTAATAGATTGTAATATGGCAACCCTTGACAGGGATTATTAGTTGAAATATTCTAATCTACTAGGAAATATATAATGCAAAGATTAAATGCAATAAGGGACAACATGCTCCCCTAAAAAGATATAATATGAATCTGCCATGCAAGTGGCCTTAAAATCCTTTTTAGAAATAGGTTGCTGGTACAAACAGAGCCGATACCCATTTACTAACAATGGTGTTCTAGAGTCATCAATTGTTAGGATCCTTACCATACCATTTGGAAAAATAGTATCTATCTCATAAGGTCCCAGCCACCTTGTTCATAGTTTTCCTTGAAAATCTTCAAACCGGGAATCATACAATAAAGCCCAATTACCTTTTTGGAACTACTTATGCTTAATAGTTTTATCATGCCACTTGGTTCATTGCTGTTGGATCATAGTTGTTTGATGGATGGCATCCAACCTCTTTTCATCCAATTCCTGAAGCTGCTGCAACCTAGCTGTCTGTGCATCAGACAAGTCAATGTTAACAGCTAAATCAGTTCTTAAGGTTTTAATTTCAAATTCCACAGGAAAAACAACACTTTTACCATAAACTAATTCATAAGGTGAAAAACCTGTAGTGTTCCTCTAGGTAGTTTTGTAAGCCCATAATGCTTCAGGCAGCCTTTGAAACCAATCCTTTCTATTCTCTTTTACTGTTTTTGTTAAAATGGCTTCTATGACTTTATTTGTACTTTCCACCTGACCATTGGCTTGGGGGTGGTAGGGTGTAGTCATTTTATGATTAATATGATATTTCTGAAGTGTATCTTTAAAACCATGAGAATTGAAAGGAGGTCCTCCATCTGTGACTAGCTCTCTAGGCACTCCAAACCTAACAAGGATTTCTTCGAATAGAAAGGTTAAAACAGATTCCTCATTAGCTCTAATAAGTGCCTTAGCTTCCACCCATTTAGTCATATAATCTTTACAAACCAATATATAAACTCTTTGATTTGATGGTCGATTAATGGGTCCTATAAAGTCTAGAGCCCATCTTTCAAAGGGTTCAAGTATTACCCGAGGGTTCATAGGCATTTCATCTCTATCATTAGGTTGACCCATTCTCTGATAGCTATCACAAGCCCTAACATATTTCTTTGCATCTTTGAAAAGTGAGGGCCAATAATAACCCATTCTGAGAACTTTATGTGCTGTTCTCTTATCAGCAAAATGCCCTCCACAAGGTCCATCATGACAAGCTTTCAATATATCATAAACCTCATCTTCTCTAATGCATCTCCAAATTTCCTGATCAAGTCCTGTATGAAAAAGACACCCACTTATCCAGCTGTACAAAGCACTTTGTTGAATGATTTTTCTTTTCTCTCTATGTGACAGGTGTGATGGTAACTTTCCTGCAACCAAATACTGCAAATAAATATTCATCAGGAAAGGAATCATCTACTGGAGTATTATCATCAGTTTTTATCCAAGAAAGGAAATCAACAACTACATTTTATTTACCTGGTCGATCTACAATTGTAATATCAAATTCTTGTAGTAATAATAACCATCTCATAACTAGGGCATTTGTAACAGATTTATTCATTAAATACTTAATGGCCAAGTGATTAGTATGAAAAAAGTAGGGTAACCAGTAATATGATATCAAAACTTATTAATAGCATAAATTACTGCTAAAAATTCCTTCTCGGTAATTGTGTAATTAAGTTCAACAGGGGTCATATTCTTACGAATGAAATAGATAGCATAAGGAAGATTGTTTTCTTCTTGACCCAAGACAACTCCAATTGCAGTATCTAAAGCATCATAGGATATATGAAAGGGCAATGCCCAGTCAGGTCCCCTTAGAATAGGAGCTGTAGACCACTGATGCTTAAGTTCATCAAATGATTTTTGGCAATCATCAGTCCACTTGAATTCAAAGTTTTTCGTAAGTAACGCAAACAAAGGAGAAGCTATTTTAGAAAAATCCTTGATAAATCTTCTATAATATCCAGCATGTTCTAAAAAACTTCTTACATCAGTTTGTGTTTTGGGGATAGGAAGAGTCTGAATTACCTGCACTTTAGATGGATCAACTTGAATCCCTAGGAATGAAATGAAGTGTCCCAATACAATTCCTTCATTCATCAACATATGACATTTTTCAGTACTTAAGGCAAGATGGGCTTCTATACAACGTTTAAGTACTTTCTCAAGGTTTTGTAATGCATCTTGAAAAGTCACACCATAAGGAGTAAAGTCATCCATAAATATCTCCAGAGAGTCATTAAGCATATCAGAGAAAATTCCTATCACTACTCTTTGAAACGCTGCTGGAGCATTACATAGTCCAAATGGAAGAACTCTATAGGCAAAAGTTCCCCATGGACTGGTAAAAGTGGTCTTGTCTTGGTATTGGGGTGCAATTTTGATCTGGTTATATCCACTAAAACCATCTAAAAAGGAAAAGAATCTCTTTCCTGACAAGCTGTCAAGTACCTGATCAATAAATGGCAAGGGGAAATGATCTTTTTGAGTGGCTTTGTTTAAGGCTCTATAATCTACACATACTCTCCATTTCTCGTTTTTCTTAGGTACTATCACCAACGGAGAAACCCATTCACTGTCATATATAGAGTATATAAATCCTACATTAAGCAATTTTTGAAGTTCTTCTTTAACAATCTCCCTCAGATTGGGATTCATTTGTCGTTGGGGTTGACAGATTGGTCGAGACCCTTCCTTAATATAAATACGATGGGTACATAATTCAGGAGAGATACCCTTCATGTCTGTGTAATCCCATGCGAATGCTTCCTTATTTTCACGAAGTAACTTCATTAACTGTTGTGTTTAAGCATTTGTCAAGTTAGGGTTTATATTCAATGTTTTGCTAGGTTCGATTTCCGCTGTTATACTCTTACAGGAAATATCAGTTGATGTTTGAGATAAATTTTCGAATTTAAGGTTTTGTTGTATTTCAGGTTCCAAAATTGCAGTTAACTGTTTATATGTTTTAGAGGCAACCGAGGAAGGTTCAAAAATAAAGTTACTAATTACTTCATCCTCGGTAGTGTCTTTAAAGGTTAAGGCTTGTCCAATGGTCAAAATGGGTTGAGTATCATCATCATCATAGTCTAACCATACAGAATTATCATTGTCAATCATAGGTGTAGCATGAGGGTAGACAGTGAGCTGCTTAGTTTCACATCCATTAGAAATTGTCATTGAGCCCGATCTACAGCTGATAAAGGCATCTGCCATAGCCAGCCAGGGTCTTCCCAAAATCAGTGGATGCCCCCCAAACTTTGTTTTAGTCTGTAACACAACAAATTCAGCTGGGTAGTTCCAAGATTCAACTGAAATGATTAGGTATTCAATAACCCCTTCTGGTTTGATTGTGGAACGGTTAGCTAGCTCTAGGATAGTTGGTGTCTCTCTAATTACATTCTTCAGCTATAATAACTGTGCAGTTTCAAGGGTCATAATGTTTATAGCAGCACCTAAGTCTACCAGAACTCGTGAAACAATAGTTTTTCCAACCTGTATTGTGACCGTAGGATGACCAGGATCACCATATTTCACGGGAGGGGTTTTTCCTGACATTAAAGTAGCTAGATCACCCATCACATGAACTGTAAGCGGATCTTTAGCTTTCCTACCAGGTTTCTTGATGCAAATATCTCTAACGGTTCTGGCATAAATTGGTACATCTCTGAGTGCTTGCAAAAGTGGAATTTTAACATACAGATTCTGAAATTCCCCTAGAAGGTTAAAAGAAGGCAGCTCAGGTGTCTTAGTGAGAGCTAAGCGCTCAAGGAATGGTGGCTCTGCTGTTTCAGCAGTTTTATTAGAGGGTGGCTCAACTGTTTCAACACCGTTATTGGATGATTTATCTTTTTCTGCCTCTTCTTTATCAGAGTCAGAAGAAGTAATATCATCAATAATAGGCTCAACTATTCTCCCAGACCACAAATGGATATCATTACACTGTACAAGGAAAACAAGAGATATAGGCTGGTTCTGAATATCGATGACTTGCACAGCTTTATTATTATTATTAGGATTAGGGTTCGGTTGTACAGGTAGCTGGGGTCTCATTGTCTGATTATTCGGTGGAGCATTTGATGTCAGAGGGAGATATTGCTGATACTGAGGGAATTGATTTGGAAATGGCATTTGCTGAGCTCTCCAGCCTGGGTTCCATTGATTAAAATAAGATTGCTGTAGAGACTAGGGAGTCCACATTGTAGGATCTATAAAGGGAGGGTTTGTTTGCTGCATGGGTGGGAAGCTCATTTGATTGAAGGGTGGGTATTGCATTTGATTGAAGGGTGGGTAATTTGCTTGAAAAGAAGGATAATTGTTCCAACGATTAAATGGCATATTAGAAGTCGTACCTTGTCCTCGTGGTTGCAATTGCCTCCTCTGTGTCAGCAAGTATAGTGCTTCGGCTTCTTCTTCAATTGGTTGCAATGTTGCTTTTATTCCTGGTAAAGAAGGCCATTGTTGAGTCTCATGGTCTTTCTCGCAAATGATGCAAATTGGTACCTTGTCCAGTGGGCATTTCCTCAGTGGGTGTTTTTCTCTGCATTTAGGGCAGAAAATGGCCAAAGCAGCTTCTGCCTCTGCCTGCTTCTTTTTAACCTGCAAGGTATCAATCTGTGAAGCAAAAGAGCTTAACATTTCAGTTTTAAATTCTTTAAGTAAATTACCTATTTCAGCTCTTGTTGCTCCGCCACTGGCTGATTTTTGGACTCTTGAATATGTACTATCCCTGCTTTTTGGTCTGTTTACTACTCCTCTTGAACATCTCTTATAGAGGTTGACAATATCATCATATGATTCCTTAGATATATCCCCTTTACCAAGCATATTTAACATGTCTAAACAGTCATCCCGTACCCCTTTCAACAATATTGTCTTAAGAATATCCTTACTCATATTAGGGCAGTCGGATCTTTGCAAATCATATTGTAATCTCTCCACAAAATCCTCCAAATTTTCTTCCTCCTTCTGAACCATCTTAAATAGTTCCTCCTTTCTTTCTCTTGTCCGGCAATAGTCTTGATATTTGGCCAGAAACTTCTCCTTCATCTACTCCCATGTTGTGATCACATGTCCTCCTAGGCTCATGAACCATCTTAGTGCATTTCCTTTTAATGTTGCTGTAAATAACTTCAACTTTTGAGGATTAGTAACATAATCATAACTTCTACACAATATATCAAAACAGAAATTCATCAGGGTCTTTAGATGATAAACCATGGAAGTTAGGTAGGGCTGGGAGTGGAATGTTTTTCATAGGAGTTGCCCCTCTGGGAAGATCCTCAATAGGAAATTCTAAGGTGGAGAGGGAATTTTCGCCTCTTCCTTCTCTTCCTCCACGTCCCCCACCAAAGAGTCCTTCATTGTTTCCATCCATTGGTTGTTCCCTTGTTACACTTGCCCGGTCTTCAACGTTTTCTGTTGGAATTTCAATCTTCTAAACTGGTTCCTCAACTTCAATATCTTCTATTGGTTCTTCAATGTCTTCCACTGACTCCTCAGTTTGTTCTACTGTCTCTTCGACCCTTTCAGGTCCCACTACTTCCTCTGTTTCGTAGTTCATTTGGAGAGAGTGCTGAATCTATGGCCTCCGAGAGCTTATCCTCTGAGATGTTTCAACTTTTGAAATAATGTCGTCAATGAAAGTTTTCCTTCCTCCTCTGCCTTTGCCATTGCCACCTGTAGGATTAGTTTTCCCGCGTCCTCTCATGCATCCTGTACATCTAAAAGAAAATCATTAATTCTCTTAAAATCTACGGTTGCCTTCTCCGGCAACGACACCAAAATGTTGGTCACTTTAATAATTAAACAATCAAGTGCTACATAAATTGTCAACCCAGGGAAGTCTGGTTATTTCAAAGGCAACTGCGTACTGTATGTACTCAATCTTAAAAGCAATAAAAGTTGTAGTACAAACAAATCACTCCTCCCTTTAACAACTGAAGCTCCACTTTGTGTTACAACAAATACACTGTATTGCAGATAACTATCAAGGAATGCTTAATTTCATCCAAGGAGTAATCTAATGGAAAAGAATCCATCCGCAAAAGAAAGTAATGGCTATGCTGTAGCAGAGAACAAGACCCTATTCCCGAAGCAGGAACCTTCAGCACCTGTCTCTGATTATCAAGCTTGCCAACTCACTTTGTAACTTAGTCACCAAGGAAACATTAATACATTGATTGTGAATAAACTTAAACATTTCAACAATCAATTGAGAAGAAGACAGAGTTTCAGCAAGATTAATATAAACGACATGCAATAAACAATACTGTTGATAAGGTATGAATAAAAACACACTTAACACACTGCAGGAATCTAATCGGTGAATCTTGTGATGAAGGTGGGCCCTGTCCTTCTCACAAGATTCCCCAGGAGACGAGAACTAGAATAACATGTTTAGAACAAAACTTTATTCATCCATTAATATGTCATATTACAAAAAGGATTTCAGTCCTGTTCCCTCAACTAAGCCTTTTCTGCAGTCTGTTCATCCCCCTCTAATGTAGATGTTTCCTCTTTTTAAAGAGGAGACATCTATTACAACATATTACATTGTAAATTCTATTTTAACCCAATATACAAAAATAGGGAAATCAGTTTCCCATTAACAAGATGCTGTTACAGTAATGCTGTCTTTGGATCATAATCATTATATCCAACATAGCAGCTCTGATGGTCTTCCTTTGTTGTTATCAAATCTGGAATGCAGATCACAACTGTTTCAACCACGAGATTTGCGTGCCATTCTTACTATTTCAGCAACTGCAAAAATAGTCTTGCAAAGTCCGAGCAGTTTCAGCAACATGAACTACACATCATTTGTTTAACTGTTCAGCAACTAACAATTCAATGATTAACTATGAAGATAGCGTAATTATATGTAAAATAATTAAACATATAGTGATGAGAAGAAACATTGTGTACCTTTGGAATAATTGGGTTAAAACACTAATCAAGGACTTTAAATGTAGGTTGGAAAGGATGACATCATAGCAAAATGTGTAGTCAAAAAAGGACAATATGAGGTCCTAATAGCCACTTCGTTTTTAGTATCACTAGTTTCACCAAGCGAAGAGGAAGAAGGGGAGGGAGAAACAAGCGAAGTAGAAGGTGAAGGGACAACTTCAATATCATCTGGTTGCTGATTCGATTGCTGCGGAATCACGGTATTTTGAATGACAGAGGTTGAGAATAGCCATACTGGTAGGCCAATTGCAATTCCTGGATGAACTGAATTTGAAACTACTTGTAAATGGTTTACAAGGTATTCAATTCAGTAACATACATGTTTAAAAGATGTCCATGTCTTGCAGTTAAAAAACAAATGAAAATTTCAGCTGTTCATGACCCATTTAAGTATAACAAAATTATTTCCTTTTACTGTTTAACACACTAAAACGAATTTGTTCTGCAAAATAACTCAACCACAGATGCGAAAGAAGTTGATAAAGCAGTTCACCCCTCCTGGGCTACATCTGCTGGGTCCAAGGCTCCCAAATGGGCATGTCCTCGTTATAATTAAAAGCTCAAAATGAATACACAACTGAATGAAAGCCTCTACAAGTTAAATAGACTGTAAAAATGGATTCAGAACACTCAAATCCTTCAGGATTGACTACTGGTTCACCTCCAATGGGTACCTGCAACCCAATACAGCTCTCACAATGCTAGGCCTTGGTGGCTCCTAGAACTTCCACGGAGAAAAAACACCTGAAAATGACCTCTGCTTGCTCTCTAACCTATGCCAATGGCTTCAAAATCATCTGAATAGTCAAAATAAAAAAAAAAAATCGTCCAAAAAGGACTTTCCTAGCCAAAGTTATGACTGATTAAAGTTTTTCCAGTCTGCCCTAGAAAAACTCCAGTTAAAACTGGCTAACTTCCAGATAACCCCGCTAAATTTGGCAATTCCGCCATTTTTGGAGCGCTCCGCCATATCCTCCGCCAAATCCTGACCTGACCGCCGGATTTAACTGTTTGGTGTTAAAGCGCATGTGAACGCATTTATAACACTGGCAATCTTTCTCGGATTGTGCGCCCAAAATTGTGGTTGACGGGCGGTCGAACTGTTGTTTAATTCGGACTTTGGGGACATGTGACCACCATGCATTATAACCGTTGAACATCCGCCGACAGTTATGGGTTATGCCCCTGGTTCTTGGGCGACGGTCATATAATATGGGGGCTGGCCCCCTTGGGGCCTCGCCCAATGCAACCTTATAACTCAAATAAATTTTGTTCCGCTTCCCTAACAAGACTTGCCCATGTAGTGCGTTGGTAAGGCGAAATGTTCAGGTACGTGAGTTTGTGGGTTCAAAACCTGTGAAGGCCCAAAACTTTTAAAATAAGCGTCCACAATTTTAAACATATGCACCCATAATGCTGATGTCACCCTGGGCCACGTGGCGGCCTCTCGGCTGCCACATGCACTTGCCATTGTTGCAAAAAGAAAATTCCAAGGAATATTCTATGAATATATATATATATAATATATATATTTTAATTTTTTTGAAAAAATTCAAAAATTAAGAGTCATTGGGCGATTTTGTTTTTGGCATAACTTCTGCATACGGAGACCGTTTTTCGAACCGTTTGCGGTGCCAGAATCAGGAGGACAAGCTCTACCCAGTTGTTCAAGTTTGAACCAGTTCTGAGCACTTTAATTTTTGAGCATTTTACGACACTTGGGACATAAGCCCCTGATCACGCCTCCCCCATTGGGAAGCTTTTGGACCCCAAAAGCCTTCAACTACTTGTTAAAGAGGAGAGGGTACAGTGCCCTCACTCTGTCCACCTCCATCCACTTTTCCGTGTTCGGTTTGCTGCCTTTGATACCAACCTGAACATAATCTACATTGCCCCTCCTTGAAGTGCGTGTCCTTCTGTCAAGGATTGTATCTTCTTTTAGCTCATCTAAGAATTCTGGCAAGAAATCTTCTATATATGGCAGCTGAACAACACTTTCATGATCAACGATCAAAGGAGATTCATACAAATGTAAGTTCTCCACATTAACAATAGAATACATTTGCATGTAGGAAGGCAAATCTAATTGAAAAGCATTATTTCCAACCTTCTTGAGGATTTTGAATGGACCATTACGAATAGGCTTCAACTTTTTACCTTCTCCTTGCATCCTTTCCTTACTAATGTACAGCCATACCTCATCCCCTTCTTGAAACTTGTGATCGACTCTATGCTTGTCGTGTGTTTCCTTGTACTTGCCTTGACTTTTCTCAAGCTGTTCTTGAATTCGCTGATGTATTTGCTGAATTCTTTCAATGATTGAACGAGCTTTGTCAACATCACTATGTCCCCCAATGGCGACATCTTTCTCAAGAATGAAATCAAGAGGCGATTTTGGCAAGTAACCAAAACGAGCTTCAAACGGTGAGGTGTTTGTGGAAGAGTGCTTGGCACGGTTGTAAGCATGCTGCATGTAATGCAAATGTTCATCCCAAAGCTTGGGATGCTTTCTGCAATATCCTCTCAAGAGGTGCACAATGGTTCTTTTCACAACTTCAGTTTGTCCATCTGTTTGTGGATGGAAAGCAGTACTCTTCTTCAACTTTGTGTCCATCATCTCCCATAGGTTGGACCAAAAATTCCCCACAAATCTGGAATCCCTGTCACTAAT
>APFE030459266.1:177025-196108 GCA_000404065.3 Pinus taeda | reverse complement strand
GGGGGAGGCAACCGAACTATTGCCTCAACCTTGAAGGGATCTACTCGAATCCCTTCGTTCGACACTATGAACCCTAACAACCGACCAGATGTAACCGCGAATATGCACTTGTTGGGATTCGACTAGATTTTATAAAAACGACATCTTTCGAAGACCATTCGAAGATGGCTAGGATGATCAGTCCTCTTCTGAGAACGAGCAGCGAGATCATCTAAGTATGCTTCGATGATATTCTTAATGTCATGGAAAGCATAAGACATGGCCCGCTGAAAGGTAGCTGCAGCATTTTTAAGACCAAAAGGCATCTTTCGATATGCAAAGGTACCCCAGGGACATATGAAAGTCGTCTTGTGTTGGTCTTCAGGGCGGATAGAAATTTGATTATAACCAGAGAATCCATCCATGAAGGAGAAAATCTCATTACCCGCACACTTGTCGATAATTTGATCAATAAATGGCATGGGGTAATTGTCCTTAGGACAAGCCTTGTTTAAGTCCCTGAAATCAATGCACACTCGGATTGTTCCTTGCTTTTTATCTACGGGGACTGGGTTAGAAACCCAATCAGTAAGAGGAACAGGGTATATAAAACCCGCCTTTAGTAGCTTCTCTACTTCTGCTTTGATAGCTGCTGCTTTCCTAGGGTTAACCGGCTGAAGCCTCTGATGGACAGGTCTAGCGTTTTCGTACGTCTTGATCTCATGCTGAACTATGGATGGGTCAATGCTAGGCATTTCCTCATAAGACCAAGCAAATACATCTCGAAACTCTTTGAATAAGTCGATGTATGTTTGAATTTCTTCAGGGGAACACTCAATTCCGATGAAGATATTCTCTATTACGTTAGGGTCCTTAGAGATGTTTATAGGTGTCGTTTTTGAAATTACCGACATGTTTCCTTCGGCACGAACGTGTGCTGGAGCCAAAGGGTTTAACACCATACAAACATCGCTAGAACTAAGCTTGGAGAATCTAGACTCGACCTCATGAAATGGAGGAAGAAAGTATGAACGATGGTGTAAGTCTTCCCAAGGTCGATCTATACCCATCATTACCTCAAGAATCACTTCTTCCGATGGTAAGACTGAATCCAAGCAGTCCAAAGCAGAGGCGGAGTCAAGGCTCCAAGCGGGGGCCACATGGCCATCTAACTCCTCTTCGGAAAAGGGAGTAGAATGGTCTTTTGCAGAGTTTGTGATAGACTGATATCTAAGCTCGGCTGCAGACATAGGGAATGCCATTCCATTCTCTTTTCCTTCAACTAATGTGGTCATAGGTGAAGCCAAGGTCCAGGGGTCCGGAAAATAATGAGTTCGAAAGAACCCATCTCGAGAAAACTCCCTGGATAATGAAATAGCATTGATTTTTGCTATAGGAGAGGGAAACTCAAAGGTACCCATCAATGAGGAATACATCCCTACTCCTAGATTCTCAGTAGGTGGACGAGGGTTATCCACTAACAGAACAGTGGAGTCAGAAGTCGCTTTAGGATCAACTGGAGCATAGTCTAATTGATCTACCTTTACGATTTTCCCCTCATGAGGAAAGTAAATGACACGAAACAGAGTCGAAATGACGGAGTCCATTTCGTACACCCAGTTCCTTCCTAGGAGGAGATTATAATCTAGGTTGGCATCGACGACTTCCACTTCTATATTAACGACCTTCCCCCCAACACATATAGGAAAGGCCGAGATAATCCCGTGCGGCCTATGAGAATGGCCATCGAATGCAGTCAAGACAGTAGGTGAAGGAACGACCGAAGGTGATCCGATAGCCTTCCAACATGACATCGACATAATGCACGTGGAAGCCCCTTCATCTATAACGGTTCGGAAAATATTGATTTTCCAGTATGTAGACTTTACTTGAAAAGCCATGTGATGAGGGAGTCGCTTTTTGACATTTAACATGTCAAAAGTGAGCACTAAAGAATTAGCCGGATCTACTGCCCCAATTGCGGAAAGTAAAGCACTTCTCTGAGCTGGACACGACTGGAGAACCTCTAAAGCGGACATAGCGCACGAACTCTGAGCCAGATCCTCCACAATGGAGTAATTCTGGGCGGCCCTAGCATTAGGATTAATCGTCGCGCGTTTAGTGGAACCTTTTGGTATAATTGTTCCTTATGACACCATCGTTCCAAGGCTTCCTTAAAAGGGGAAGGTTATCACATATATAGAATTATGAAAAGCTATCTTACATGCCCAAACATAATATGCATTAATAAGACTGTGCTACATAAGGTAAGATTTTATAATTTTGAATGTTAAAGCTTTGGATGCCTAATAAATGATTGAGATTGTAAGAATAAGATGGTTGTAATGCCTCTCATGTTTTTACTTGAAAAACCAATTCATTGCATAATGTGAAAGTGAAGGTTTACTCCAGAATACGAAAATACATATATACAAACTGTTTTCTCTATTCATAACCAGGAAGACTTATGAGAATTAAATCTTGCATCATCACTAATCCATTTAAAACAAAATGATATGTAGTAGTTAAGAATAAAATGTTAGAGGTTGCATTAATTTGGTAAAAGAAACTCAAGCTCGAAACCAATCCAATAGCTTGAAAAACAATCCAATATCCAAGTACATAAACTAGCTTAATGGAATTGATGTTCCATCCAACCTCCAGTAATGATGATGCAACTAACATGACTGATCATGCCAGGAAATATGGCCAACAACACAAGATACATGCCTATAATTTGCATAGCATGGCAGACCACAGAGAGTATGAACCTTGAGAATGCATCATGAAAGAATCTAATTTACAAACCCTAATGCATTGGATAGAACATGAACGAAGATGAATCAAGAGACAAATATATATAATATGTATTGTGAGAGCATGATCAACCATGGGATTTGATGGTAGCTAGATGATTGAAAAATCTGATCAATTTTAGACATAAACATAACCATTGAAACCTTGAAAAGTAGAGGGGGATCCAAAATTTGGGTGGTAGGCTAAAAATTTTGGGTTTTTTTGTAGCAGATATAATAGGTCCAAAGACCAACAATTTTCTCCCAAGTAGATCAACTCTAGAGGAATTTCTCCATTACGAAAATTATATAGAGTTGGGTATCAAACCAATTTTTTGGCCATTGTTTCATATGGAAAAATTTTGGACATCACGAAATAGAGTGTAAATATTATCATGATTATGATAGAGGTTCTCACTAAACCTCTAAGAATAAGCTTATAAACAACATAATTAAAGATATTGATGGATCCTATAATAGAAATCATAATTCATTTGCTCCATTATCAAAGCATAGTATAGAGTGTTACAGATGCAACAATTTTTGACATATGGCATGAATCTATCCTACAAAGTCAAGAGAAGGGTTTTGGAAGAAAAAACAAGAAGAATCACCAACAAAAAAATATATATTGGTTACGTATGCTTGAAACATTTGAATTCGGTGGTACGTTGATAATGGGTGTTCTAAACACATGACCAAATATCAAAATAAATTTATTCCTCTAAAAGAAGAAAAATGAGGAAATGTGTCTTTTGGAGACAATGGATCTGCAAGAACCATTTGAAGAGGTATTGTAAGCCCTGATCATGGTAGGACTAAAGCACAAATTTTTTTATATGTTGAATGACTCAAATATAATCTTTCAAGTGTTAGAAGGATGTGTGATCAATGTCATGATCTCACTTTTTTTCTAAAGATTGTGAAATAAGGAAGACTAGTTCGAGAAGAGTAGTGGGAAGAGTGATAAGGACTCCAAGCAATGTATATATTATTGCTAAAATTCAAGGAGAAAATTTCCACATTGGACACACAGATGAGGGTTGGTAATGGCATAAAAGTATAGGAAACTTGAGCTTTAATAGTTTGGTAAAAATCACTAGAACACAAGCGGTGAGAGATGTGCCCAAAATCTCGAAACCAACAAGCACCATCTGTAAATCCTTCCAATATGGTAAATAGACAAGAGTGAGCTTCAAGTCAAAGGAGCACTCGACATAAAAACCACTAGATATTGTTCACATGAATCTATGTAGACCAACAAGAACACTAACCCTATGAGGTGAAAAGTACTTTACGCTATTTATTAATGATTATAGTAGAATGGTTTGGGTTTCATTTATGGGAGAAAAATCATAAGAGCTAGATACTTTCAAATCATTTAAAGCCTTAGTTGAAAATGAAACTAATTTAAGAATCAAATGTCTAAGATTAGATAGAGGAGGTGAATTTATCTTAAATAATTTTAATGAATTATGTGAGAAGTTTGGAATCAAGAGACAACTTCTAGTGTCAAGAATTGCACAATAGAATCAAGTCATAGAAAGAAAGAACGTATCAGTGCAATAAATCACAAGAACCATGTTGATAGAGGCCAAATTACCAGATACATTTTCGAGAGAAGTAGTTGTTGCAACAATGCACATCATGAACAAAGCATAAGTCTGAGTTAACGACGACAAGACACAATATGAGTTATGGAAAGGCATGTGATCTTTAGTTAAATATTTCATAATTTTTGGAACCAAATGTTACATGAAGATAGATGATGATAAACTTGACAAATTTGATTCTAGAATAGACGGGGGAATCTTCCTTGGATACTCAACAAGATGTAAATCTCACAAATGCTATAATAAAAGACTATGAAAAGTTGTGGAAATTATTGATGTAAGAATAAACAAAGCATGGACGGAGAAAAAAACATAATAAACAAGTGAAAATTCATAATTTACCAACTACATAGATGAAGAATATTTTACTACAAAGGAAGAACAAGAAGAAGAAGCACAATATCCATCCAAAATAACTTTCAAATTTGTGCAAAAATGTCATCTAGAGAACCAAATCATTGGAGATATTGATGCAGGGATACAAACTTGAAGAAGAATGATCCATACACCAAGAAAAGGAAATTTTGCTTTGCTATCCAAAATACAGCCAAAGGATTTTGTAGAAGCTAGTAAGGACCAACATTGGGTGAATGTTATGGAAGAAGAATTGAAATAGATTGAGAAAATTGAACCTGGGAACTTGTTCCACGACAAAAAAAATGTGATTGGGACTAAGTGGGTATTCCATAAGAGGATGAATGAAGAAGGAAAAATGATCAGAAATAAAGCGAGACTTGTTTGTAAGCACCATGCACAAATTGAAGGAATTGACTTTGAAGAAAAAATTGCTTCAATTGCCAGATTAGAAGCAATAATAATGTTCTTGGCATTTGCATGTTCAAAAGGAATCGATGGATGTAAATAAGCCATTCTAAATGGAGATTTGAAGGAAGTGGTATACATTAAACAACCAAAAGGCTTTGAATTGTCTGAAAATAAAGAATATGTGTACAAATTGAAGAAAGCTCATTATGGATTAAAACAAGCTCCAAGTGCTTGGTGTGCAAGGATGGACGTCTATCTTCAACAACAAGGCTCCAAAAGAGGGGTAGTTTACAACAATCTATAAATAAATATGGAAGGATAAATTAATAATTACACTTGTATATGTGGATGATCTCATTTTTGGAAGCAATAACAATCATATGAGTCATGGATTTTCTCAGGAAATGTCAAAGGAATTTGAAATGCCAATGATAAGAGAATTATCCTTTTTCCTTGGACTATAGGTTTCTCAAACCAAGAAAGGAATATTAATTGGTGAAACCAAATACTTCAAGGAGATGCTCAAGCGATTCAGAACGGAAGAAAGTGCACCAGTCAGTACCCATATGATTATCGAATGCAAGTTAAGCAGGGATGATGAATCTCTTGAATTCAATTAAATCTCTAGAATTTAGTTCAACACTTTATATATATGATTAGGAGTCTACTATACTTGACAGCTTCGAGACGAGACATTATGCAAGCAGTTTGAATGGTTGCAAGATTTCAATCAGCACCAAAGAAATCACATATGCAAGCAGTAAAAAGGATAATTTGATACTTAAATAGGCCACTAGAGTTGTGGCTTTCGTATCCTAGGAGTACATATTTCACATTCACAACATACACATATGCTTATTAGGTAGGTAGCATTGATAATAGAAAAGGCACCAAAGGGAGCACATTTTTCTTGTGAGATTGCTTTGTATCTTGGTCAAGCATAAAGAAATCATCAAGTTCTCTTTCTATAGTTGAGCCTAAATACATAACAACAACAAAATGTTGTACCCAAGTTATTTGGATGAAACAAACTTTATAGGACATCAAAGCAGAATATGATCAACCCATTGTTATTTTTTGTGACAACACTAGTACAATTAATATCTAAAAAAATCCTATCATGCACTAAAAACCAAAGCATATTCCAATCAAGTATCATCTGTTAAAAAATAATTATGAAGAAATGAAAACACATAAAAGATTGTGGAAACACAAATACAGAAATGCATAAAACAAGAGACACAAATATACGTGGTTCACCCAATTTGGACTACATCCATGGAGAAACAACTAGTCCTTCATTCTATATTATCAATCAAAATGAAGAGATACAACCTACAATAGATCCACTATAATTTCCTCTTCACTCTCACACAATCTCCTCTCTCTTTCTTGCTCAAAATAATCATACACAACAACAATAAAATTCTCTCATATGAACCGAAGGTTGCCTTCTAGGGCAAAAAACCTTAAATTAACATAATTTCTACTGTTATATCATCCATGTAATGAATGACCCATATTGATAAATTACAATATTTTACAAGGCAATTTTTCATCTCTTACCCCCTCCCGAGGTGGGCTCGTAAAATCTTCGTCACCCTCGCCCCCCCTGGACACCCCTAATGAAGATTAGGAACAAGGACCCAATGCGGATGGCAAAAAAAAAAAAAAAATCAAGAATCTAACTAGGATCTACACCTGTTATCCATGATAACCCCTATAAATAATTTTTAGTTTGATTAGGCATTTTAGATAGTGTTTTTATTTTTAGGTTCATGTGAAAGTTGTCACATGGTACATTCAGTGTTTGATAGGGTCATCATAAAAGAGGAAAGGTCACGATTCCATTTGTTTTGAGGTCATCGTTCCATAATTGAGTTGTTTTGTAGTTTTACAAAATTTTGCAGCAACTCCAGTTTAGCAAACTAATAATTCGCTACGAAAGTCCCTGATAGTTCCATAACAAAATGGTCCATACTAACACTTTTCTCTCTGCGAAAGTCTGTTGTTGTGTAGCGATATTATTCTAAATGATTGTTAGTGTATTGAGTCATAAAACGCCTTAATCCTCATGTCCTCCACTTCTTTTTATTCACCCTTACCACTCCTTTTCCACTTTATACCATCTGCTGGTATCAAAATTTCACAAGTGTTGTTACTGAATAGGGTTTTGTGCTATAAAAACGAGTCTATTCATGGTCTAAGTGTGGTCTACGTGTTCTCAAATTGTTTTGCAGGTAAAGAGGAAGCAACCCACAAGCAGCTCCTGACGTGTTGATAAGCACGACAACCAAAAAAATGTATAAAGGAGGTACTTTAGTTCGTTATGAGCCCAAAATATGAAAGTGCATAAAGAAGACCGAGCTTTTGTACAGTCATTTGCCAATGTGGGATGTCTACGATTTTTCCAAAATTGCAGGGTTTTCATGTGCAAATCACTAAATACTTCGCCATCAATTTCAATAGGATTGGCACGAAGGTTGGCATCTTGAGTTTGAATGTCTTTCCAGACACCATTGCCCATGCTATTGAAATCCCAAGGTTAGGGGAGACATGGTTTAAGTCCAGAAGTTCCAGCTACAAAATTGAGATGAATTTTTGAAGGAAGAGCATCGAGGGATTGATATAACAACATGCATCTCCAGAACTTGCCTTAAGGAGCATTATTCCAAGTTTCTGATGCTTACTCAAAACTATTTTACATGTGAAGGAAGGTTCCATATGGTCTACCAATACCACTTTAGATTGCTTCTCCACTTCACCGGTAAACAACCCTTAGATATCCCCTTCTATCTCTTCATAAGTCTAGGGAAAATGGATGTCAAGGTTCAAGCTAAACTAGACACAAGAAGTACCTTTGTTTTTCATCATGGTCTTATCAAATTGTTAGTGGTTGAAGAATTGAATAGATTGAATAGAGATTGGATTACCTTTTGTTCTTGAGTGGACATGAATTAGATGTTGCTACCCCATTTAGGAAAACTCCAAAATCTAGATCCACAACCCCTAGAAAAGAGCATCAACTTGTAGCAGAGCAACCTGTAAATGAAGCTTTGATCCATATTTAAACAGGAATAATAAAGTACAAAGATAACCATAAATATAGACATGCAACAGAAATAAGACTTCATTTCGTTAATGTAAAATACTGAAATATGCTTACAAACATAAATGGAAATAAACTAGCTCGGGCAATGGTAGCTTATCTCTTAGGAGAGACATGGCAGCTACATGTCTCTGAACTGTGTTACAATGAGGCTCGAAGGCCTATTTATTGTTGAGAAATAATGGAAAACCCTAAACATCCAAAAACCAAACCCTAGGAGATGAAGCACCAAACTATGGGCCCCCTTTGGGCAAATTGGTACATCAACTTCTAGGTGTCGTAACTTTGGCATACAATCTCTGTTTGACGCACATAATACCTCATTAGAAAGATGTATTTGAGGAATATAACTTTCAAATGGCCAACTTTAATGTATGAACTGTGTTGGCCCCCATTTTCCTAAAAAAATGTCGTTTAGGGCCTCAAATTGGCTCTGGAAGTTCAAGACCAAAAAAATTGCCAAAAATAGTAAGTTGTGCTACAATTAAGGAAACTGAAAAACTGAAAGAGACAATTGTGGGGGTCCAAGTGGGATAGGCAGGTGGCCACCAACATCCACCTGGATCAAGCTTCCATAAGCACTAAAAGGAGGATGACTAGAAGACGGAGTAGAGAACATAGTACAAAGAAGGGCAAGCTGACTGATATTCTAGAAGCTATAGAAATTGAAGAAAGCCTAGTTGAGTAGCCTATAGAAGTGAAACCAAGAAGAAAAGTAAGAGTGCTAAGAAACTATACTTTACCCAAGAGGAACGTGGTTTCATTTTCAAGCCAATGAAACTTGTCACAAGATCAAGGAAACAAGTTTAGGAGATACCTGAAGTACCATTGAAAAAACGTAACCATCAAAGAAGCCAACAAAGAAAAAGAAAGGCAAGAAGTTTTTTCAAGGAAAAGGTGAAATAGAGGTTCTACATGAAGAGTTAGGGGAAGCCATACAAGAAGTTATCAAAACCAAACTTGAGTTTGAGGAATACCAAAATGAAGTGTTAAAACAGATAGAATTTTATGATGAAATTGTAGACAAAGCTAAAAGATGGTAAGGAGGACTATGCCTTTGAACATAATGTTGGAGCATATGCATAAAAGGAAAAACTGGTTAAAGGCATATAGGAAAATCTTACAGGGACAAGTCTGTTAGGTCCCTATAATACTAGTGATTCCCCCATTACTATTTTCATTGTATCCCTTATTGTTATGGTTGTGCCCTTATATTATTATTGTTATGTCCGCTTTGATAATATTGTGACCCCTTAGACTCCTATATATAGAAAGGAGTTTTTGTCATTTGTATCATCCAAGAATTGTTCATTTGTGTAATATAAAGGAGGTTCCCCCTCGAATAGGCTGATTTCTAAGGCATTGATCTATATTTTCTATCTTTTGTGAGCTGGTTTCATAACATTTGGTATCAGAGCTTTGGATTCTAGGGTTTCGTTGCTCCAAACATGTCATCATGGCATTTTCGCTATAATTTTTTCTCTACAAAGTTTTAGAAGCTAAAAAAAAAACATTTGATCCGAAATCATTTTGAACCTCGGGTCCGAATTTCAAATCTTGTCTCGCTATATTTTCGAAGATATGATCTAAGGAAGTTAGGGTTTTTGCAGACTTCTGAATTACATTCCAAACATGTGACCTTGGGAAAACTGTCTTAACTTTCTCTCCGAGAATCATATTGAAATTTTGTAAGAAGTTAGAGAAAGAGGATGGGTTGCAGTTTGCTATGTACCTTTTTTTAGATACGAATGTCAAAATAGTGACACGTGGCATGTCATACAATTTCACTCTATTGAAAAATTATATAATCAGGTCATCTTGGGAGACTGTGCATAACTCTTTCTTGGAGAATCCAATTTTGATCAGACTGGTGGCATTCAAAAGAGGACTTAGAGGGCTACCGCAGGAATAAATTTTAGATCTCGGAGATCCACAATTTTAGAGATACAACAGATTCAATATCGATCTTCTACAAAGTGAAAAAAGGTGTGTAGTCTTTTTAAAATTTTGCATAAGTTTGGGTTGAAAAATTAGTTTGAAGTTCAAAGGGCATAATGACACATAATTATCATTAGTTGATGCCCTGAAGAAAGAAAATGGAAACACCTAGAAATCAACTTGAAAGCTCTAGCATGACTCATGAAGAAGAGGAATAAATGCAACATGATATATCAAAGCTACGAGACCAAGTGCAACAAATTTCACTCTCACAAAAGGTAACAAAAGCTAAGATTGATGGTTTAAAGAAAGGCATGGAAGCGAAGATAAATGGTGTGGAAGTTAATATGGATGGAATGGAAGCTAAGATGGATGGTATGAAAGGCAACATTGAAGATTAGAAGAAAGACATGGAAGGTTGAAAGGAGGTTTTGACAAAGTTGCTACAAGAAAGGCTTCCTAATGGTGAAAAGGTAGCAGAGGAAACTCATAATGAGAACAAAAGAAATGTTAATCATGATTCGAAGAATGACAACATTGAAGATTTGAAGAAAGACATGGAAGGTTTGAAGGAAGGTTTGACAAAGTTGCTACAAGAAAGGTTTCTTAATGGAAAAAGGTAGTAGAGAAAACTCATGATGAGAACAAAAGAAATGTTAATCATGGTTTCATAGAATCTAACGTTGGAACAAGGACCCACCACATTGTAAAGACCAATATGAGGAAATTTGATGGCAAGGATCCCATAACATGGATACTACTGATGGAGCAATATTTCGATCTCCATAATGTGTAAAACACACAAAAGGTACACATTGCAACTTTATATTTGGAACAAAACCAGTTTGTATGGTATCGATGGCTTTGCTCTCGTAAAAAAATTGTCACATCGGCAATTTTATGGAAGAAATGATAGCACATTATGAGGATACAAAAATAAACACTTTTTTTTAGCTAATTGATAAACCTAAAACAAAAGGATTCAATGGTGGAGCACATTGAGGACTTCCAAAGATTGAATATAAGGGTAAAAGATATTCCAGAGGAGCATAGGATTGCTTTGTTCATAGGGACTTTAAAGGATAAAATCCAACATGAGGTTCAACTTTGGAAACCTGACTCGTTGGAGAAGGCATTCAGGTTGGCAAGAAAAATGGAAAGCAAAACTATGGCAACAAGGAAGCCAACCACTCACAACTATAAGGATGGAAGTGTTGTTTCCCCTAGCCTTCCACAACCTACAATCTTGACATCCCATCAATTGGAAGAAAAAAGAGCAAAAGGGATTTGTTATAGTTGTGATAGAAAATACACTAAAGGTCATAAACGTGCTGAGAATAAATTATTTTACATAGATTGTGAAGAGGAGGAAGAAAAGGAACAAGAAACATTAAAAGAAGAGTATATACACTAGGAACAAACCCTAGAGAAAGAAGAAATGAATCCAACCATATCTTGTAATGCATTGGCTGGAATTACCACTCCTCAAACTATCAAGATAGAAGGAAATATCAAGAAGAAAAAGTTAATAGTGTTGATTGATTCGGGAAATACCCATAATTTTATTCATTGTAAGATAGCTAAGGAATTGAATTGCTTCCTATATCCAGCACCATAGTTTCAAGTGATCGTTGCAAGTGGTGGAACCATAAATTACTCTAGAAAGTGCCATAATGTCAAGCTATCCATGGGAGAATATGTATTGAATAGCCCAATGCTTTCTATTACAATGGGTGGTGCTGATGTTGTACTAGGAGCCCAATGGCTACAACCCTTAGATACAATAGCTTTTAATTTTCAAGAAATTTTCATGAAATTTTCTTCGGAAGGAAGTTGAATTAAGAGGTATCACAGGGAAACCAGGAAAGATAATCAGCTCTAATGGAATGACAAAGCTTATAAAGAAAGAAAAACAAGGTGTAATTGCACAATTATGTTCACTAGAGGTTCCCACATCGAAATCATCTATTTCTCCATATCTCAAAAAAGTCTTGGACAATCATTCCAAGGTATTTGAGACTCCCAAAGGTCTCCCACCTATTCGTGATCATGATCATGCTATTCATTTTATTCTAGGAATTGTTCCTCCAAACATAAGGCCTTACATATATCTCTATGCCCAAAAGAGTGAAATTGAATGTATGGTTGCAGAAATGCTAGAGGCTGGTATCATTCAACCTAGTCAAATTTCTTTCTTTGCTATAGTATTATTGGTACACAAGAAGGATGGATCATGGTGCATGTGTCCAGATTATAGGGAGCTCAACAAGCTCACTATGAAAGATAAATTTCCCATTCCTATCATTGATGAACTATTGGATGAATTCCGTGGATCAATTTACTTCACCAAGTTGGATCTTCGTTCAGGATATCATCAAATCAAAATGAAGACTGAAGACATTCCAAAAACAACAATTAGAACTCATGAGGTTCATTATGAATTTTTGTTCATGCCTTTTGGCTTTACCAATGCACCTTCTACATTTCAAGGTTTGATGAATTCCATTTTCAAACCCTTCCTTAGAAAATTTGTGTTAGTAGTTTTTGATGATATACTAATATATATCAAGTCTTGGAAGGATCATGTTCAACACATTGACAGGGTGCTCAAACTTTTGGAGGAGAAACAATTATATGCAAAAAGCTACAAATGTTCCTTTGGAGTACAAGAGGTGGAATATCTGGGTCATATTGTATCTCATGAAGGCGTTAAGGTAAACCCTGGCAAAATTAAAGCCAATATGGAATGGAAAATCCCCACATACATAAAGCATTTGTGAGGATTTCTCGGGTTGACAGGTATTATCACAAGTTTGTTAAGAATTATGGGACAATAACAGCACCTCTAACAACATTATTGAAGAAAGATGCATTTTTATGGACTCCAGGAGCAACAAAGGCATTTGAACATCTTAAAGAGGCAATGTGCCAAGCACCGGTCTTAGCTATGCCGGACTTCACAAAACCTTTATTGTGGAATGTGATACCTCAGGAAATGGAATTGGTGTTGTTTTAATTCAAGAAGAAAGACCCATTGCTTTCGAAAGTCGTCAAATCAAAGGAAAGCATTTACACAAATCTATTTATGAGAAGGAAATGTTGGCAATAGTACATGCACTTAAGAAATGGTGACCCTATCTAATGGGAATACACTTCAAGGTAAAAACAGATCATGATAGTCTTAAATACTTTTTAGAACAAAGATTATCTTCACAAGAGCAGCAAAAATGGGTCACAAAGATGTTGGGTTTTGAGTTTTAAATCATCTACAAAAAAGGGAAGCAAAATGTTGTGGCATATGCACTCTCAATAAAGGATGAGGATGTGGAACATTGCTTTGTGCCATTTCTATTATCCAACCAGATTAGATAAACGAATCAAGGGATGAATGGAAGAATGACGAAGAAGTGTGGGAACTCATTCAAAATTTACAACAAGATCCCAGTACATATGATACATTTAGCTGGAAAAATGATTCATTATCGTACAAAGATCACTTATACATATGTCAGAATTCCCAACTCAAACAAAAGATTCTTATGGAATTGCACACCTCTCCCTTAGGAGGGCAGTCAAGATTTTTAAAGACTTACCATAGGTTTAAGAAGGATTTTTTTTGGGATGGCATTAAATCTGATATTCAAAAGTTTGTGGCGAAATGTTTGGTTTGCCAACAAAATAAAGTTGAAACAATTAAGACCCTGGGTCTATTACAACCTTTATCCATTCCAAGTCAATGTTGGGAGGAGGTTTCAATGGATTTTATCACATGTTTACCCAAATCCGAAGGAAAGAGTGTCATCATGGTGGTAGTTGATAGAATTACCAAGTATGCACACTTTTGTGCATTACCTCATCCATTTAAAGCCAATACAGTTTCTACTGCATTTATGGAAACAATTCAAAAGCTACATGGAAACCCAAAGATTATTGTAAGTGACAGAGATCCCATTTTCACTGGAAATCTTTAGGCAGAATTGTTTTATTGTCTTGGTACTTAGTTAGCTCATAGCTCATCTTATCATCCTCAATCTGATGGGAAAAATGAGATAGTAAAAAAATGTTTGAAAGGATATCTTAATTTCTTTGTATATGATAAATAGATACAATGGGTCAAATGGTTGCCTCTGGATGAATGGTGGTATAACACTTCCTTCCATACTGCAACAAAAATGACCCCGTTTATGGCACTTTATGGATATCACCCACCATCCATAACATCATATTCAAGAGAAAATTCTAAGGTTCAAGCAGTGAAAGATCACATCGAGCATCAACAACAAGTTCTCCAACTCTTAAAGGATAACCTAACTTTGGCACAAAATATAATGAAACAACAGGGAAATCAACATCACAACGAAAGAAGTTTTGAGGTAGGTGACTGGATATTTCTATGGCTACAACCATATAAACAAATATCCCTCAAGCAAGCTAAGAAGGATAATAAATTATCACCAAAGTACTATGGTCCGTACAAGGTGTTACAAAATATTGGTACTATGGCATAAAAATTGGAGCTTCCTACAACTTCCCGAGTGCACCCAGTTTTCCATGTTTCATGCTTAAAGAAGTTCATTGGTTACAAGCTCTCAGTTCAAACAATATTACCAGAACTTGACGAGGAATGAAAAATCATATTGGAACCTGAAGCAGTCACAGAAACAAGAACTCGACACAAAATCGACCAATTTCAGGGTATCTTGTCAAGTGGAAGAACTTACCCGCTGACGATTCCACATGGGAGGATGATAATTTTATACAGAAGCATCCAGAACTACTCAAGCGTTGAGGAAAACACTTTTTTGAAGGAGAGGGGCATGTTAGGTCCCTATAATACAAGTGATTCCCCCATTATTATTGTCATTGTATCCCTTATTGTTATTGTTGTGCCCCTATTGTCCCCATTGTGCCCCATAGAAGCTCACTATTGTTATTGTTGTGCCCTTATATTATTATTGTTATGTTGACTTTGATTATATTGTGACCCCTTAGACTCCTATATATAGAAAGGAGGTTTTGTCATTTGTATCATCCAAGAATTTTTCATTTGTGTAATGTAAAGGAGGTTGCCCCCTTGAAGAGGCTAATTTCTAAGGCATTGATCTATATTTTCTATCTTTTGTGAGTTGGTTTCATAACAAAGTCACAACACTCGAAACTCAAATTGAAATGGTCCAGGTTGAACTAAAAAATAAAAATCTCAAGATCATTGCTGAAGTAGATGCTACTCGATGATATGGTAAAATTCTCAAAATTGTCTTCACTATACCTAAACTAGTACACTCAACCTTATATATAGTCAAAATGGTATTAGGAGTAGTAAGGAGGCATTAAGAATCATGACAATTAGAAAAACTCGGAATTTTGGAACTTTCGTAGGAACTCCCCATAATGAAGCTGAGAATTTGCTACGAAACTGCTATAGCTTTCCATGGAGGCTAAGGATGGTCTAAAACTTAGCAAAGGAATTTCTAAAGGCATATAACTGAAAAACATCAAAGATTACCTCAAAACCAGCAGAGAGAGAAAAGAGGTAGCATAAGGGTGTTTTTAGAAGTTGCTACCAAAGTTTGCTACGAAACTGTTGAAGAGTAGGTTTTTTGCTAAGAAATCATAAAAACACTGTTTTTCTACCTTTTTTGAAGATTTTGAATATCAAACATCCAAGATCTAGATGGATTACAAATCATGAAGGGTGTCCACTTCATCATGCAAAACTCCTATTTTTTAGAATGCCAAGTCAGCACATAGCCACATCAACATAATAACCAGCTCATTAAAGAGGACAATCAACAAAAAGAAATTTAATCAATATCAATAGGTCGAAGGTGTAATGACACTCCAGCAAATCCACCTAGCAGTTGAGCTCGATTATCTCCATCAACATAAATTGGTTAGAGTTTTAAAAGCTAATAGAGTCCTAGTTAAATTCCAACTATGTAAAACAAAAAAATCCCTATGAGGACTCTGTTAGTTAGAAGAAAAATAGGAATAGGTCTCTTAGAAGTGGATCGAATTTGGCCCAGGTGGCAAGTTAATGTAAAGAGATATTTTCTCTATAAATAGGTAGCTTTTCGACTTTGAGAAGGGTTGATGGATAATGTGAAGAACTGACCTTATGTAATCTTTTGATCCTGTTAATAGAAAATTTGCAACAAATTTGTTTTTGTACCTAAGATTCATGTCATGGCTTTCATGTGTTCTTACCATGTTGTTTTTTGTTTTACATAGTATCTTGGTTACTTGGAAATCTTGTCAAACTACTCCAATTTTCTTCATTTACTATGTATGACTATGGATGTTAATTTGATGTCAAATTCAAAGCCATAGATGCTTCAATTTCCATTAAACACTATTGTTGGCCATAATTTTTTTTAATTTGACTCCATGCCCAATAGTGGCAGTCATCACATTTTTTCTTCACCTGCAAACCGCAAAAAAGAAATCAAAGCTAGTCATCTGTTGTTTGAGTTATTCAAAGTAAATTTGATAAACATTTGAGAGAGCCCTCTCAGACTAGAGGGGTTAACTTCCTGTCCAAGCGGTCTGAAATAGTTACACTAGGTTAGAGGTTGAGACAACCCAACTCTTTCTAGCTTAGTGATAACAACACCCAACATAATTTCCTAAAAGAAAGACACCAAGTAGAATGTTAAGATGGAATATATTGGTACCAAAGAACAAATTGTTGATATCTTTACCAAACCTTTACCTAGAGAAACCTTTGAATATCTTAGGCAGAAGTTGGGAGTGATATCTCCTTTATCTCAGTAAAGGAAGCACAAACTTAGTGGGAGCACCCTTTGCTATTGATGTCAACAGGGGAGAGAATGAAAATGTGGGGAGTAGCTGATGAGAGGTATGAAGAGAATGCAGACATGGGGAGTAGTTGTTGGAAGAAGTATATATCAAATTATTGCCATCAATAACAAAGGGGGATATTGTTGAAAATGGTTGTTATTGATGTCAAAGGCTCTCCAAATGAAAGAGTAAATTACATAGTTAATTAGCATATTCTGAGATATTTCCAATGATATATGTCACTCCATCTAATTTCATAGTAATTAGGAGATATGAAATATTTTCTTAAGATGACCTAATCAAAGTACAAGTAGGTCCCATTTGGATACCCTATTTTTGAAGTATTTTTATTCCAGTTACCTAGCTTAAATGGGAGTAGAGGATATATGGTTGAAAACCTTATTTTGAAACCTTTCCAATAGAATATGGGACAACTTCTAACTCTACATAGTTGAGGAGGAATGAATTTTTTAATATTCACTATAAATTTTGCCACTTGCACTAGTCGACCCAACTAATGGACAAGTCGGCCATAACCCAACATCTAAACACACTATAAATAGGTGTGATAAGTGTTGACACCTAATCCTATGCGATTGGGTAAATTTGGAATGTGAACAGTCATAAGAAGATGAACTGAGCAGTCACATTCTTTGTATATAACAATAGCTACCTAATGAAATAAATCAATCAGTTTTTCTGCCAAATCTGGAGTTACTCCTGGCCTGACATGGTATGAGATGACAATGTTATAGGAATTATTCGGCTTCAGAATATATGGGCTATAACCTTCGGTTAATATTGGGGTGAATACCGAGACCCGTATCAATGAACTGAGGAGTGGATTTTAAGATTAGGTGGCCTATGAGCCTATTATTTTCCTTTCAGTGGAGTTTTATGGTTCCTATATCTCCCTTTTTCGCTTCGCCGATGTGCCTACGGCCCCTCTGTCCACGACCCACAGCTTGTGTGCTGAAGCTGTAAAAGATTTTTCAGATTGTGCGTGGTGAGTTCAGTAGCAGTTTATTGCTTCTGGATGATAATATTGTAGTGAAACATTGGTCGACATTTTGTTGACTAACAATTCATACTTTTCTGTTCAGAGTTGCAGATTGATGGGCATTGTATTTGAGCATGTTTTGGCAAAGCAGAATTTCTTTGCCAAACCAACGTGAGTTGAAAAACCATGTGGTGATGTAATGGAATGCGAGTTATTTATTTTTTAAAGTTTCTAGGTGTACCATTAACGAGGTCCATTCCAGATCATATAAACAACTAATCAATGGGTATCAAAGTGCTGTTTTTTTTCATTCAAATCATTTGAATGCTGACATTTGAATGGTAATGTTATCCTGCTGCGTCCTAAAGTTAGAGCATTAAAATGATTGAAGTGATATGTACATAATATTTCAATGAAATGCTGATATCAAACATTGGAAGGATTTGAAGAAACATAGTGCATAAAGTATTTTTTTCCATCAGCAGAAGTATTTTTTCTATCAGCAGAAGTAATCTTTTATAGAATGCATTCAATCATCTCTATCATAGGAATAGTTCTCACTGGCAAGGAGAACTATCCTGATTGGTCCAGGATGATACAACACACCCTCATCTTCAATGAATTGTGGAAAGGAGTGTGTGTCAGAGAAGGAGACAATGACCCAAAAAAGCCCACCTCAAACAAAGAGCTCGCCATTTGGGAAAACAAGAACAACAAAAGCTGAAAGAACTCTATGACTCACATTCTGCACTTGAAGTCGTCCAACTCATGATTAAACTCTTCACTCTTGAACTGCAAAATAATGATCCTCTTGCTCTTGTATCTGAAATAAAGTCTATAATGCATGATATCAAATCCACTAAAGTTGAGCTAGATATCTCTCTTATTGCTTTTCTCAAGGCACTTTATCCTACATACTCCAATTATCTTGAGTCTTTGCAAGCAAATGAAAATCTCAAGGATATAACCTTTGACTCTCTTTTGAAAAAGTTTGCTGAAAGAGAAAAAGCCTTTGGAAAGAAGACAGTCCCTGAATCTTCTGAAGAGACTGTATGCCTGGCTAATAAAGAAAAATATCCTGCT
>APFE030459266.1:92548-174940 GCA_000404065.3 Pinus taeda | reverse complement strand
AAATCAGATTCCACATCTTGAAGGGGGGATTCCTATACTAGATCAACATGTGGAATCTTCTTCTGAAGAATACTCTCCCCCGACTGAAACTCAAACAACGGATGATGCTTTAAGTGATGTAATTGATAGAATTGGGAGACTCAATCTTGATTCACTCCCAACTCAATCAACAGAGCAGCCTGGACCATCTCAGAAAGGTCCCCCAAAGTGGCTGACAAAGACACTTGAAAGTTTTCATCCTGATGAAATTGGAAAAACAGGAACCAGAAATGCAAATCGACAAAATGGAGGTGATGTAGATGACTCTAATTCACCTATTGATATGGATGTTTCTTATGATTGTGAATCGAACTTGTCTAAGATTTTGAACCAACTTCCTTTAAAGAAGCTGCTTCTCATGATGAATGGAAAGAAGCAATGCAAAAGGGGTATGATGCCCTCATAAAGAACGACACTTGGAAGCTGGTTGATCCTCCATTTGGAACCAAACCAATTGGCTGCAAGTGGGTCTACAAGAACAAGTACAAAGTTGCTGGCTCACTTGACAAGCACAAAGCTAGGCTTGTGGAAAAAGGTTTTGCACAGAAGGAAGGGGTTGATTATGAGGAAACTTTTGCTCCCACAGCAAAATGGGCCACCATCCGGACACTCTTTGGACTGGCAGCTCAGAACGGTTGGAAAGTCCATCAAATGGATGTAAAAACTGCCTTCTTGAATGGAGATCTAAAAGAAAATGTTTTTATGTACCAGCCTGAAGGATTTGCTGTGAAAGGACATGAACATAAAGTATGCAAACTTGTGAAGTCCTTGTATGGCCTCAAACAAGCACCACGAGCCTGGTATGAAAAACTAACTGGGCATCTTCTGAAACTCAACTTCAATCATTTTGATCTTGATGATGCAACTTTATTTGTCAAGAAAGTTGGAAAAACAGTTGTATATCTTGTGGTATATGTAGATGATCTTTTAATGACAGGGAACAATGAAAGCTATATTGCATCCATAAAGAAAGAATTGGGAAAAAGTTTTGAAATGACTGATTTGGGCTATGTTCATTACTATCTTGGCATTAAGGTAACCCAACATCCAAAGTCCATATTTATTTCTCAAAAGAAATACTTTGGAGATTTGTTGAACATGTTTGACATGACAGAATGCAATCCTCTCACTACTCCAATGGAACAAAACTTAAAGCTCACATCTATTGAAGGAAAGGAATTTGAGGATGCAACAAAATATAGACAACTTGTAGGAAGTCTCATCTACCTCACTACTACCAGACCAGACATTTAATTTGCTGTTGGAATCCTCTCCAGGTTTATGCAAAATCCTTGTGAGGGACATTGGTCTGCTGCAAAAAGAGTTCTAAGGTACTTGAAGGGAATTCAAGACCTTGGAATCAAGTATACACAGGTGGACGACTTCAGCTTGATTGGATACTCTGATTTAGACTTCGACGGAGACAAAGAAACTGGAGTATCTACTTCAGGATATGCTATGAGTCTTGGATCAGGAGCTGTCTCTTGGAGATCATGCAAACAATCAGTTCCAACGGATTCCACAACAGAAGCAGAATACGTGGCAGCAGCTGAAGCAACGAAAGAAATTGTGTGGCTCAAGAAAATTCTTGAAGATTTGCGGGTAAAACAAGTACAATCAACTCCACTCATGATTGACAACACCTCTGCAATAAAGTTGGCCAAGAACCCAAAGTTCCATGATCGTACAATGCACATCAATACTAAATATCATCTGATCCGGCATCATGTTGAGGCCAAAACAATCCATCTCCGTCATTGTTCCACAAATGAGCAAATTGCAGACATCTTCACCAAAGCACTTGGAAGAGAAAAGATTGAAAGATTCAGAATGATGCTTGGACTCACCAACATCCCTTCAGATTAAGGGGGGAAATGTTGACACCTAATCCTCTACGATTGGGTAAATTTGGAATGTGAATAGTCATCAAGAAGATGAAATGAGCAGTCACATTCTTTGTATATACCAATAGCTACCTAATGAAATAAATCAATCAGTTTTTCTACCAAATCTGGAGTTACTCCTGGCCTGACAAGAAGGAACATCTATAATCACTTCAATCAAGAATTCTATTCTATTTTTTTAAAGAGTGAAGGAAAAGGTCTGACGTTCATACTTCATGAAATAAGAAGAAGTGAAGTGAAGCCAAGTTGAAGCAACATTATATAAAAAGGTTTCTGCACATTTTTTGAAGGGTCTTTGGCATTGTTCTTGGGAAGGGTTTTTCGTATGTTTGAGTTCTATTTTTAGGGTTGAGTGTTGTTGTTTGGAAGGCCAAATTTCAATGGTTGTTTGAAGGCCAAATTTCAGGGGACGAGTTATGTTGTTTGAAGGCCTACTTTTAGGGATGAGTTCATGCCTAATTTGAAGTCCATGTTTTGGTGTACATAAGGCTAAGTTCAGGTTGGAGCCTACAATTACTATAAGTTGGTGCTTATTGAGGATTGGTGTCCTCGCCTTCTTGATAGGTTGGAGCCTGCAAATTTTGTAATTTAGTGCTTACAAAGGATTAGTGTCCTCACAAGATATTCTAATAAATTAAAGATTGTTTTCAAGTATTTATTCTTCAAATTTTTATTTTCACTTTAATATCTATGTTCATACATTGTGTATGATTTATTATGCAATGTGAATTAAATTTCAATATTAAATAAGTGAAAATTTGTGAAAAGTAATGAAATATTGATTCACCCCCTCAGTATTTCCAACATCACTGTCAAAATTCTCTTAGAAAACAAGGTTAAATGTGCTCATACCTTTCAGCAGTACTTAAGTCTTAACACTATAATTTGATACAATTCTTTGATACCTATGTCAAATCGATGCACAACTGAATTCACAACTGAGTGTGTAATCGTTTCACAAGTTTTATATGTAAACTTATTTTTAATTTTTTTGAGCAAAACACTTGAGCATTTTTTAATTTATGAGCGTAAAAGAAATGAATTTTGAGTGCAAAATTCTATCACTTTGGCCAAGATACGATGGTAAACTAAAACAATTGTGGCCATTATCCACATTCAGTCACTCAATCCATTGAGTTGTAATTAATTGGTTTTAACCTAGATTTTAGGAGCAAAAATTTGTGTAAATACCGTGAGGGTAGGAATTGCTTTTACCATGCATCTACCTTGTAGTTATGATAGTAAATTAACATATTAAAGTTCGGTGTAAACTTAGACTTCGTTGTATTTAAATGATTGTTGTGGTTTTGAGACAACTTGCCCGAGAGTTCAAAAAGCTTAAAATCTCTGCTCTTGGCATCATTTAGCCTCATTTCATTGATTATAAATCTCTTTAGAATGCTTCATTTTTTTTCTAGAAAATAAGTTCATTCAAATTTACATTTTGTTTTGAAACAAAAATTTACAAGGTGGATTTTAAAGCATGTTGTTTCAACACTTTGAATAATGATAACTCTATCTTCTCAACAAAGGTTTCATTTTGAACTCAACTCAGATGAGATAAAACAAATGATATACAACACTTCCTGTACCTCGTTTTCATCATTGTTGTAGGTTTCAACGCAATTTTTTTCAAAGTATAAGCATGCATTTTTATAACAATGCTCTTTACATGACTTATAAGATGATGAGTTCATTTTTTCAAACCTTTATTCATACAATTATTCCTTTGTTTTAAAAAAAAGGACTTCGATTTGATGAAAACTCTTCCACTGCTTATGCAATCCCATAGCTTACCATTTTCATTACTTATGCACTCTTGTAGGTTAACATTTTCACTGCATTTAGAGCATCCCTATAGATCATATTTTTTATTGCAATCATATATTCTTTTAGGTCATATCATATTTGTTACAAGTAATTTTGTCACATCCAATCAAATGGCCCCAAAACAGGATCAATCATCATCCTTTAACACTTTTCTTTCATCCCTTACAAAGCCTAGAAAATTTTCTCTCCAATAAGTCCAAGAATTTTGGGTTAAACAACTCAAAACCCTAAGTTTTAGACCCATCGCACATTACCTTTGAGAAATTTGCACTACTGTAGGTTACGCAACTGAGCAATTGCACTAACCAGCGTATGTTTCCTTTGTTGTAGGTGTGATGGCCTCTAGAATTCGGTAAAATTAAAAATAATTTCAAATCTTCTCTTTCCAGAAGCTTCCAAGGTGGTTTTAACTATTTACTATCGATTAAGATATCAAAATCATACTCTTGAGGTCTGATATGAAATCACTCGTGAATGATCTCAGTTAATTAATGAAGGTATTACAGACTTATGTGTTGGGGGTGCTTATGTTATTTTATGCAATGGATCGATAAGATTGCGAAATACACAGACACTGAAATAGTAAGAGAACACATTAAGAAAACATATAAAACACAACAAGCTTAATAAGGAGTTCACCCAATCCTCTTGGGTTACGTCTCGTGGTCCAACCTTCAACGGTGGCCTTTCTATTGTGTCTTAAAAAGTAAAGATTTACAATAGTGAACTCAAATTGAGTCTCACTCAATAGATAATGATTAGTAGGACTGTACTTGGATCCCCCAAGTCTCTAGAGTACACAGACTCCCCTTACTGAATCTCGATCTCAACTGGTTTTAATGGTATGAGTCCAATTTGGTACTCAATGCCTAATAGGTATACACAAAAGAGTTGCTTGAACCTCTCCAGCCTTCTCTGGAGTTCACAGACTCTTGGAATCTCTCTGTCTCTGTCTGCTCGATGCTGCCTTTGCTCTGTAGGTTAGCTTGGCTTCTCAGTTCTCTGCAATTTTGATTTTCTCTCTCTTTGCTCTCTTTTCCTGCTTCCCCCTTGCTTTCTTTGTCTGTTCATGGCTTAAAGCCAATCTACTCCCTGATTGTTCATTTCTGCTTCCCGGCTCTCTGTATCTCCTACCTCTATCTGTTGGAATTCCCCTGCTCTGCGTCATCATCACTGTAACACTTCACAGAGAGGTGGCCACCTGTTTCCTCACGAACTGAGTGTTAATTCTCTTTGAACGGTCGTTATGTCTGTTGCTTCAAGGTTTCCCGCGAAACTGTTTCCTCTGCCAACTCATCGGTCATGTGGATCTCAAATCTTATCCGCCTCAGCCTATTTCCCTGTCGAATCCGGTCACCCATTGGATTGCTTCTCCGCCATTGATCTGGGGCCTCCATATCCTATGGTCTCCATCCATATCGAACGGGTAAGTAGCATGCCCTTTACTCGCGCGATGTAAGCGGTTTTCTCTCTCATTTTCCGGAAGCGTGTTTCTCGTTGTATGGCGTCGGGTGGGACTTGGTTGAACCCGCTTACTGCTTGAGGTCCTTTTGATATCCTGCCAGTTTTAGCATGGGCTCGCCTTCTGACGGAATCAACGATTTCCGTACGGTTTTATGCTTTCCTCATGACCGAGCGCTCGGGGCTTTCCTTCACTAAGGGGGATGCCCTGCGATACGCGATTAGCGCTTTAGCGCTAATCACGTATCAAAAACTACCTCTGTTTTTGGATTTCACCTCCCGTTTGCCAATTTACGCCAGTGCTTAGTTACCATGGGCCAATAGTTTGCGCTCTTTGACCGAGGGTCTTCGTTGCTCTGTGCTGACCACAAATTGCCATTGTTCAGAGGTTATTTTTGCTAAGCTCGATATCCATGGCACTTTGAAACTTTGGTATGAGTTTTACAGAGTTTAGGAAACTTTAAGAGTGTTTGAGGATCCAATTTGGATCACGACCTTCCCACTGAAAAAGCTTTTGGACCACCATAATTTGGTTTTCAAGCATCAACTAAGTGAGGGCATAGTTGTCTCACTTGTCCAATCTCCATCCATTTTGCACTGCTTGGCTTTGAACCCTTGAGTCTAATCCTGATGTACTCAACATCTCCCCTACGTGTCGTCCTCACCTTCCTATCCAGAACTGTGTCTTCCTGCAATTCATTGAGATATTCGGGTAACAGATCATCAATAGAAGGCAATTGACTCTGCTCTTCCGGATTTTCAATTAATGAAGGCTCAAATAGTCTCAAACTGTCTGCATTAACGACTGAGTAGATGTGCATGTAAGCTGGTAAATCAAGACGAAAGCATTCTCACCAATTTTCTCAAGTATCTTGAAAGATCCATACCTTATTTTCTTTAACTTTTTACCTTCACCTTGCATTTTGTCCTTGCTGATATACAACGAGACTTGATCACCAACTTGGAAACTATGCTCCATCCGATGCTTGTCATGCCTTGCCTTGTACTTGGATTAGCTCTTTTCCAGCTGTTCCTGTATTGCCTGGTGAATCTCTTTGATTTGTTTAATGAACTTGGTTGCCTTGTCCACATCAATGTGTCCATCAACTGCTATGTCTTTACCAAAGACAAAATCCAAGGGAGACCTTGGTGTGAAACCAAAACAGGTCTCAATAGGAGATCTCTGTGTAGAAGAATGTTTAGCTCAGTTGTAAGCATGCTGCATATAACATAAATGTTCATCCCAAAGTTTGGGATGCTTGCTGCAATAGCCTCTGAGCAACTAGATCACTGTCCCGTTGACCACTTCTGTTTGGCCATATGTTTGGGGATGAAAAGTTGTGCTCTTCTTCAGTTTGGTGTCCATCAGTTCCCATAGACTTGACCGAAACTTCCCAACAAATTGGGTATCTTGATTAGATATAATGGAAGTGGGTAATCCAAAATGAACCCATACATGCTGAAAGAACAACTTTGCAGTTCGTTCAATTGTAATCTGTTTATTACATGGTATCAAAATACACATTTTGCTGAACCTATCCACAACAACATATAAATAGTCATGACCTTTCCTAGATTTAGGCAGTCCTCCAACAAAGTCCATGGAAACACTTTCCCAAGGATGAGAAGGAACTGGTAGTGGAGTGTACAAGCCTAGTTTTTGATTGCTGGTCTTGATTTTAGCACACATGGTACACCCTCTTACATATCTAGAAATTGTCTCATTCATTTTCGGCAAATAACAAAATCTCTGCAGCTATGCAACCGTTTTACTTACACCAAAGTGACCTGATATTAGAGAAGTTGGTGCTTCTCGAATTGTCTTTACTCTTTCAGTTTGTGGAATGCATAACTTTCCCAAATGATACAAGAGTCGGCCCTTAAAATGATAATCCAATTCTTCTACTCGTTTTCCTTGACTTAAAGTTGCATATACATCTTTAAAATCTATATCTTGAGCATATTGTTCAATATAACTCTCATGTAGTACTGAATTATGCTTAAGTATAGTGGATGCATTTATAATTGGTCTAGATAACATATCTACAACTTTATTGTGTATGCCCTTTTTTTATATCTGATGACTAAATGAAACTGTTGTAGAAAACCCATCCATCTATAGTGTTTTAATTGCTGCAACTTAGTTTGCGAGTGTAGATATTGAAGTGGTTGATGATCAATATGTATAACTGTCTCTTTGCCCATTAAGTATTCTTTCCACTTTTTCACACTCTATACTAATGCATACAATTCTTTATCATATGTGGGATAGTTAACTACTGTAGAATTAAATGTCTTAGAATGATAACAAATGGGTTTACTGTGCTGTATCAACACTGCTCCCAGGCATAGTCACTGGCATCTGTTTGGATGTCAAATGGTCTTTGAAGATCAGGCAGTGCTAGTAATAGTGCTGTACTAATCTCTTCTTTCAAGGTGTCGAAGGTTTTCTGCTGTTTGCCTCCCCACTGAAACACCTTGTTCAATCCTGTTAAAGCATGTAAGGGAGATACAATTAAGGAAAAGTTAGAAATGAACTTTCTCTAATATTGTGCTGCTCCTAAGAAGCTTCTAACTTCTGTAGTAGATTTGGGTTTAGGCCAGTTTACAATGACTACAACTTTAGAGGAATCTATCTTGAATTCACCACCCCCTACTATATGACCCAAATAATTCAAATATTTTTTGCCAAATTCACATTTTGAGAGTTTAACATAAAGTTTTTCTCTTTTCAAAACATCTAGTGTCTGCTTAACATGCTTTAAATGTTCTTCCCACGTTTTGCTTAATACAAGAATGTCATCCAGATATACAATAACAAAATCATCAAGAAAAGGTCTGAGTACATCATTCATTATTCTCATGAAAGTAACAGGAGCATTAGTTAAGCCAAAAGGCATAACTAGCCACTCGTACAATCCCTGCTTTGTTTTGAAAGCAGTCTTCCATGCATCTTGTTCTGCAACTCTGACCTGATGATATCCACTATGCAATTCTAACTTGGAAAAATAAACAGCTTCTTTCAATTGATCTAATAGATCATCTATGCAAGGAAGGGGATAACAATTTTTGATCATTATCTTATTCAGTGCTTGGTAATCAATGCACATTCTCCACGAGCCATCTTTCTTTCTCACCAGGACAATTGGAGACCCACATGGTGATGTGCTAGGTCTGATGAACCCCTTCTCAAGCAACTCCTGCACCTGCTTCTTGATTTCTGCATTCTCTAAAGCGGACAACCTTTTATACCTGTGGCTGCAATGGTTGTTTCATCTCCTGAGTCTGACCCCAAATCCTTCTGAATAGCTGTAGCAGTCTTCTTCTTCTTTACCTTGAAATTCTTAGGTCTCAGCTCTGGATGCAAAATCCAGCAGTGTTCGTCATCATGCCCATCCTTTTTACAGTGAGTGCATGAATACTTTGTCTTTTGTGCGGCATTGGCCTTCCTCTCTTTCCATTTCTATTTTCTTTTCTCCTTATTCTGGCTTGTAGTGGGTTTGGATGATCCCCCAACTTCTGGGTTCCCATTCTTTCCTCTAGCTTCTAGATGCGTAGCTTGCACAGATACCTCATCTATACTAGTGAGATTAAACATGAGGATAGTGTGCCTCATGTAGCTATGTAGACCAATAATGTACTTCAACAGAGTCTCAGGTGAGTCTAATGAAATTCCTAGAATCAAATCTCTCTTCCTAAATTATTGGGTGTAACCTTGTACACTTTGCCCTTTCAATTGGCGAAGAGTTTGCCAGCTCATCATGGCTTGTTGCATGTAAGCTATTGGATAGGACTGCTTTTTTATTGCAGAAACACATTCACTCCAGACAAAAAGAATCTTACCATGTTTCTTCATGTCAGCTTGTGTCCTACCTTCCCACCATACCAAGGCAGTGCCTCCGAGGCGTAGGCTGGCCAGCTGAATCTTACTCTTGTCTGAGTCAATACTCTGCACTCTGCAATAAACATCAATCTGTCTGATCCAATTATCGAGCTTCTCTGCATTCAACTCTCCATCATATATTGGTAAATCAAATTTAACATCTAAGTTAATCAAAGATATCTTCTTTTTATGTTCAGGGCTATTAGGAGGTGTGAGAAAGTTTGCTTCTTTCCCTTTTCCTTTTGAGTGGTCATGGAGGAGAGATTCTTCTTCTCCTTTTTCTTTGGAGTGTGATGAATCTACATCTTTACCTTTCTTAAACTCCCTATACACTTCCTCTACCATGGACCTCATGGCTAGGAAACTATCTATGAATTGGGGGTCTGATCCCAAGGGACTTTCTTCTGACATTTTCTTCTTAGGATAGACTCTTCCAATTTCCGGGTTAGTTTTGACCAACTCTCCTTTTCCTAATTCAAGCTTTGATCTAGTTAGCATTCAACAACAAAATCCAACACAAGCTTGTCTAACCTTAACAACTTAGGTGCTCTGATACCACTTGATATGAAATCACTCGTGAATGATCTTAGTTAATTGTTGAAGGTATTACAGACTTATGTGCTGGGGGGTGCCTATGTTATTTTATGCAACGAATCAATAAGATTGCGAAATAAATAGACACTGAAACAGTAAGAGAACACAGTAAGAAAACACATAAAACACAACAAGCTTAATAAGGAGTTCACCTAATCCTCCTGGGCTACGTCTCCTGGTCCAGCCTTCAGTGGTGGCCTTTCTATTGTGTCTTAAAAAGCAGAGTTTTACAATAGTGAGCTCAAATTGAGTCTCACTCAATAGATAATGATCAGTAGGACTGTACTTGGATCCCCAAGTCTTTAGAGTACACAGACTCCCCTTACTGAATCTCGACCTCAACTGGTCTTAATGGTATGAGTCCAATTTGGTACTCAATGCCTGACAGGTATACACAGAAGAGTTGCTTGAACCTCTCCAGATTTCTTTGGAGTTCACAGACTCTCAGACTCTCTCTGTCTCTATCTGATCAATGCTGCCTTTGTTCTGCAGGTCAGCTCGTCTTCTCTGTTCTCTGCAATTTTCCTTTTCTCTCTCTTTGCTCTCTTTTCCCGCTTCTCCCCTGCTTTCTTTGTCTATTCATTGCTTAAAGCCAATATGCTCCTTGACTGCTCATTTTTTCTTCCCGGCTCTTTGGATCTCCTGCCTCTATCCGTTTGAGGTCCCCTGCTTTGCGTCATCATCACTGTAACGCTTCACAGAGAGGTGGCCACTTGTTTCCTCACGAATTGAGTGTCAGTTCTCTTTGAACGGTCGTTATTTCTGTTGCTCCAAGATTTCCCATGAAACTGTTTCCTTTGCCAACTCATCAGTCATGCCGGATCTCAAATCTTATCCGCCTCATCCTATTTCCCTATCGAATCCAGTCACCCATTGGATTGCTTCTCTGCCATTGATCTGGGGCCTTTATATCCTATGGTCTCTGTCCATATCGGGTGGGTAAGTAGCATGCCCTTTACCCGCGTGATGTGAGCAGTTTTCGCTCTCATCTGCCAGATGCGTGTCGCCCATTGTATGGCATCGGGTGGGACTTGGTCGAACCCACTTACCGCTTGAGGTCCTTTCGATATCTTGCCGGTTTTAGCGCAGGGCCCACCTTTTGACGGTATCGGTGATTTCCGTACGGTTTTATGCTTTCCTCGTGACTGTGTGTTCGGGGCTTTCATTCACTAAGGGGGACACCCTGGCACTAATCGCGTATCAGAAACTACCTTTGTTTTTGGATTCGACCTCCCGTTTGCCAATTTGCTCCACCACGCGGTTACCATGGGCCAACGGTCTGTGAGCTTTGATCGAGGGTCCTTGTTGCTCCATGTTGACCACAAATTGCCATTGTTCAGAGGTTATTTATGATAACGATATCCATAGCACTTTGAAACTTTGGTATGAGTTTTACAGAGTTCAGGAAACTTTAAGAGTGTTTGAGGATCCAATTCGGATCAAGGTCTTACCTCTTATACCTAGTGCCAATCCTCCCTTATATGTTTATCTAAGTCCTAGATTGGTAAATCCCAAAGCACCTTATTTACCCCATAAATTTACTGCCTCCCATGGAGTCTGAGTTGGCTTTTGGAGAGTCTTAGTTATTCCCTCATGCTGCTACTTTCTACCTAAGGATCCACTATCCATCCATGCACATGAGTTGTGATTGAAGGCTTGCCTTGTGACAAAGGAAGGCCATGATTGTTGGGAGACTTCTACAAGGTCAAAATATGTAAAGGGTTGTAATCTCTCCTACATTCATTAATACAAAAATACTTTGTTTTCCTATTGATGCATATGTATTACAATGGCTTCTTGACTAATTGTTTAGAGATGTTAGTACATGCTATTTGTATGTTGTAATGCTCTTGCTTTTTTTAGTTTTTTGCAGGTTCCATTTATAACATTTGTATTGGGATTTGAAGCACACAAGCAAGGAGAAGAGGAGAACTTGTGTTGGATTCTAGGCAGGCCTTTCCTCCATATTCTAATTTCTCTAAGGAAAGCATAAGTATTTTTGTTCCTGTTGTTTCTAGATCAAGCCACTAGATCTAGAGAGTCAACTTTTGTCCACAAAAGACAATTATCTGTTAAACAACTTGGCAACTCCACTAGGGAACGAGATGTTCCTTTAGTGGTTTCCTTTGTCTAATATTTTTAGACCATTGAAAGCTACTCAATTTGACTTGTTCAGACAATAATCCATCTTAAGAAAGTGTATTTATGAGCAAGGTAGGGGTTTTGTTTCATATTTTGAGCAAAATCATCCCCAACGCACTTTCTAGTCCGAGACAGAGCGACCCAATGACAATATCTCTCTCTGTAAGTGCGATGACTCGCACTAGTTCCTGTAGGATGAAAAAACTTGCATTTCTATGCCTTTCTCTGAGTTCTATTCTAATTCAGTGTTTCTTGTGAGTCTCTGAACTAGTCATTGTCTCTATAAATCCATTAATGTGATTACATTTAAGTGTGATTGCCATTTGATGAGAGTTTGTTTGTTTTTTATTTCTTCTTGCCAATTAGGGTTTGTGAACACTTAGTTTTATTATTGATTTGATAAAAGGAATTTTCATATTATAGTTCTGATCTGTGTGAGTTATTTTGATTAATGATCTAACTGTATTTCACTTTTCATTGCATTTGGAAATTGAAAGGAAGAGAAAAGAAAAAATTTCATTTCTTGCATTGCATTTAGGGCTTTGAATTGAATTGGAATAGTGAAATTGAAAGATCTAGTTAGGAAGCTCTTTGTTTTTTGCATTTTTGGTTTTCGCATCATTATTAGTTTCTTCCTTCCCGTAGATAGATGTTCATTAAAGTAAAAGAGTTATTTTTATCATGCTGGTTGCACCATAGGAAGTTCAGGTGAATTCGTTTCGTAAGCCTTGAAATTGAAACTTAATTGAATATCAACTTTAAATTTTATTCAATTAACCTAAGAAGCATTTGGAACATTATCGACACACATAGTGGTCTAGGATAGAATACATTTCCGACGTTGTTAAACATGGGAGCTATCGTTACTTGTTTATGTTACATTCTGCGTGTAGTCGGTATTCCACATACACAACTATTAAGGATTGTTCTCCATGTACCCTTAGGTATATCAAATGGCACTCCATGTATGAAAAGTATATCAAAATACTTCCTATCATACAAGACACATTAGGCAACACTACTGTGGACTGCACTTCCATGTACGTCCGGGTATATTTTTGAAGTCCCCATTAGGTTGCTATCTTGCTATAGGCAATCTAGTCAGTCGCCTTGTCAAATGTGATACATCGAACACATCATTTGGGGAGATTTCCTACACTTACCGATAACTGACAACGATATAAATCAATTCATAGTGACTTGGTAAACTCTTTTGCCTAGTTTTTTTTTTTGTTTTTGTTTTTGTTTTTTTTGTTTTGTTTTTTGTTTGTTTGTTTTTGTTTTTGTTTGTTTGTTTGTTTGTTTTTGTTTTTTTTTTCTTTAAATTAATTAATCCATCATGGTAAAACACCCTAAATACCCTTGTTGTTCACGTAGAATGCAAATATTACCTCCTTTACCTCCAAAGGTAACACCTTGTTTTGTAAGAATAAGAAAACGCAAACTACCGAACCTGGTGCATCGAAAGTTACCGTTTTTGGAACCACATCTAAAGTTAATTAACTAGAATCATTACTTCCCATAAGTACCGAACCCAAAATTACATCCTTACCAATAGGTGAGTCTAAAGTAGTTGAAACTGAAGCACTTGAAACATTTGAACTTGAAGTTATTTAACCTAAATTTGTAGATTCATATACTTTACAACTTGAGGTTATACAACCTTAGGAACAACAAATAACTGAACCAACTAATTCGAGAACTCATTCTTCTCTTCCTCTGCCTTCATCTAAACCAAAACTTGTGTATTTCGATCCTGATGGAGAACAACTTCCTCCTGGGATTTTGAGAATATAAGAAATTACTAAATATGATTATCTTAGCCCTAAAACTCTTGTTTACATACCATTACGACAAGATTTTCCTCCTATGTACCAAAATTTCCTATCTTTACCTCTAATACTCAAACACAAGCTCTTTTACATCAAACCACTCATTTTATTTCACCTTTGAACTTTCCTCGACAAACTCCTTCGAGAAGTATAACCATGACTGAGTCAACAACAATGTCTCAACTTGCATATGTTATCATGAGTGAATCGACCAAAGTTGTAGCAACTTCTATGTTTGTAACTTCACCAGAAGCTCATTAGTATGGTTGTCCATTAGTGCCACCTGGCTACTTGTCATTGCTTGGAACCTTTTCTGGTGTGTCGACTAATCCATGGAATTCTCCTTTATCATCTTCACCTGGAATACCATATGGTCCTTCCTTAACAAGAACCTGATAGCTTATCCCACCTATTGCACCCCAATATCCTTTGGAGTATCAATATGGTGTGTTTCTCAGAGGATTAGGACACCTATAACAACCTACTTTGACTTATACTGGGTACCCTCCTCCTGCGGGAAAGTTGCCTCCATACATTCCTTATCTTCGAACAAGGGGGAAACCTATTTTTGGAATGTTCCCGTATGCTAATCAAATGCTACAAGTTGGTGATCCACCCTATTCAAGTCCCCTTCCTACGGGTGCTCTGGTTCTAGGAATGCTACTTCTCCTTGGAATCCTATGTTGCCTGTTCAACCTACTTTGGTCTTAACTCAAACCCTGACCTCTCAACCTGTTTTGGCTATGCCTAAAGTTCCTACCTGCCAATATGTTCAATCCATAACTCAACCTACCCAAGTTACACCTCAAGTGAGTCAACCTATTCAGGTTGTATCCCAAATACAAACTAGTCAAACGGTACCAAGAATTTCTCAATCATGTCTACCTAGCATATTTAGGGTGCACTACAAACTCCATATAACCCGCTTGGTCAATCTGTTCCATATATGCAAGTTAACCAACCTGTTTAAAGCATGCTACAGGTACCAACTAGTCAACCTAGTACTGGAATGGTGCAAAATCCATTCAGGAAACCATTCCAAGGTATACCACAAATGACTGTTGGCCAACCAACTATCCCATGAATGTCTTATCAAGGCCAACGGATCCAAACTCAGTCGTTCCAACCTTACCAAGGTTTTCATGGAACTGGACAACCTAGTTACAATTATACTGGTTATCAAAATCCTTCTTGTTCATTGGAATGCAAATGAGTATAGCTCAACCTATTCCATCGTATCCAGGATACCCTTCACACCTTTATCTGCAAGGTCAACCTCCTCAGATGGAATTTAGTAGACAATTACCGTTCATTGCAACACTTGAGTTACCATATTTATCTTGGCTAACAAATGATCTAATTTTTCATTCTCCTTGGTGGTTGACTATTCCAACCAAATTGTTGAGTGACATTCTGAAATTTAATGGAAATCCTAGAGAAGATATATCTAATCACGTCATGACTTGTCATTTGTGGTCTTCATCGAAATCCTTGAATTATGAATCCATTCGTTTACAACTTTTACTACAAACTCTTACCGGTTTGTTAGCTAAGTGGTATGTTTAATTATCCAGAGAAGCATATAACAACTTTAATGCATTAGCAACCACGTTCCTCACCCATTTCCAATTACCTATTCACTGAGAAATTGGAACTGATATTTTGGCCTCTTTAAAACAATTTGACTCTACTCATATATCTGTTCATATACACGAGTGGAGGTGCTGACGTTGTATGGTCAAGACTTATATTCCCAATTAGTTATTGGCAGAGTGGTTTGTTAACTCCCTCCTGCATACTATAAATTAGGACATTGCCAAAGGCAGAGTTGTTATTGAAGAGCAAGTCATTGCTCGTGCTCAATATTTGGATTTGATTTATACCCAGTCCGACACGCTCTATGATAAGATACCCAATGCTCCACGACCCCAACATACTATTCCACCTTCTCCCTCGAAGGAATCACACGTTGTTGATGTGGTGGTTGGTTCAGTATGTTAATAGTTAGTCCACAAATCTTCTAATAAAACTAATTCAAAATCTGCTCCAACTGTTACGAATCAAAGCCCCTCTAATCCTACTTCTGTGAGTAATTACGAGGTTAACGTTATTCAATCTATGAAAGGAAAATCTCAACAATTGGAAGTAATAAAATGGGTAAATGTAAGAACAAACAAGAAAACATTTCACAGGATAAGTAAAATAATCAGTCTCCTGACAAGAAGCGTAAGCCTCGTTACCCTTGTCTTATTTGTAATTATGAGAATTTTGCTAAGGATTCTCCACAATGGGTAGAGATCAATCAATTTTTGAAAACTACATCTAGTTCACCTACTGTGTTAACGGGTCCTTTCCCAAACCAGGAGGCGAAAATGGTTGCACAATATCCATCTACCTCTTCTTCCAACATTGTTTTCATGTGTTAGGAACATGTCTTTGTGGCCACTAGGAATAAGGATTATGGTAATCTGAATCCTCTGGTCCTATCCAAACCGAGAAATATTCTCTGGAGCTGATGATTAAACCTCCCAAAGGGGGATTCATAAATCATCATTTAATCCCTAAGAGTTGCACAAAATTATAATATACTTGAATATTTAGCTCAATCTCCTTCAGCTATGTCTACTCTCGAGGTTTTGCAGAACTATCATGCTCAGAAGAAGTTGCTATTGGAAACCATTAGAGGAGTAGATCCCTTAGATTCGAGTCTCATTGTGTTCAATAACAAGAATTATATAATTAGATTGTCTTTCAGATTAATCACATTATTAAGATTTGGTCGACGTTTCAACCATCTAATGTGGTTCATCCTCGGGACAAATTAGAACAAATAAATCAATCCAAAAGTTTAAATAACAAAGATGCATCTAGTTCCAGAGTTAGTCGTTAGGAATTAGTTGTTAAAAATTAGTTGTTGAATTAATAAATTTATATCTTTTTTATTATCATTTATTTATTATTTAAAATGGCTCTGGTCTAGGGTTTGGTGCTGGGTGCAAATGAGTGGGTGTTTCGAGGTCTTGGGGTTAGGAAGACCTTGCTCCCGTGGTTCCACATACATTGATGTAACTAAAATTTGTTTAACCCCCATTTTCTTTGGAGGATGAGACTCTTTTTCTCACTAAGCAATTTAATATTATTTGCTGAAGGGTGACCAGATACAATGCTTATGCATATTTTCTTACCTAAAGAAACTCTTTAACCATTAGCTTATTTATTTGAAGGGAGGTTTTGTTCCACTGTGTGTTTTAATCATTTCCGCTTCAGAGTCACCGGTAAAGTCTTTCTCCTCTGCGGAGTTTTCGCCCATCGCTTTTTACCTCTGGCATTTCTGTTGCTTGTGCTAGTCTCCTGGTCAGTTCAGTAAGCGTGGTTTGTTTAAGTTTTTCTCACCTTAATAGTAAGTAGGATGATTATTCCTAAGGATTATGTGGACTTCGAGCCAAAACTGAAGGACATTTTTTCGGTTTGGTGCTGGGAACCAACTCAACAAAACTTGGAGAAGGTAGTCTTGCCAGCTAGATCTCCACCTAGAAAAAGAGGCGGTATAGGGTTGGCATGGAATGTTGGTGGCGATTTAGGGTTGTTGGAGGACTCAAAACACTTGTCCACAAAGGTGGCTTGTTGGCTTCTTGACACTAGAGTTCTGGCTGATTAAGAGAGTGCAATGCACTTGGCGGGTATAACAGTTAGGACACCTGTGAATTTACAGGTAAGCCCAAAAACCTCTATTGTAGAGTCTGATTCAAGGTTTCTAACATGTGGCCTTGAAGACATTGTAAAGAGAAGTGTGTTTAAAGGAAAGGAAGGGATGGAATCCTATTTATATGAAGGTTCAGGGTCTGTACGCCCAGATTCGGGCCAAAGTCTGAATAGAACAAAAAAATGTAAAATCCTTGTCCCGGTGTGCACCATTAACCTCTTTGAGTCTTTTTCCTAGTGATAGAGGGTGTGGTGATTGGGGAGGGTTCGTTCAAGGGTTTTCCAGCCATAAAGGATGTTGAAGCCCAAAATTTTTAGGCGGAAACACAAAAGGTGGGTGTAGGGTTTCCAGATCTCTTAAGCAAGGGTTTGGAAATTATGGGTCAATTGGAATTCGGCCCTCTGGGGTCGAAGGAGGGTAGTATTTGGATTTTGGGGTTTTACCCCAAAAAAATAGAGTGTCAAAGGAGCTGTTGGAAGCGAACCTGATGGTCGATATTCAAGATGGTGAAGAACTCTCATCAAAATCCCCCTCTGAGAATGGTCAGTCATCGAGATTGAAGATGAAGAAGGGGAAAGTGATCCAGAAGAAATTGGAAATACCAAACTCGATTCTTGGGGTTGAAATTAAGGTACATGAAGTAATGGATGCTTCAAAGCAAATTCTAGTGGGGTGTGTAAAGGGTAGGAAATACATTGCAAATTATATTCCAGAATGGATAAAAAAGGAGTGGAATGAGGGTCTAGCTACATAGACGAATGTCATTTGCCTCATGAGGGGGTGGTTTGTGGTTAGATTCTCAAATGTTGAAGCAGTGGAGTGGGTTCTTGAATGAAATTGGGGTTTTGGGAAGGACCCGGTTTTCTTTAAAAACTGGACTCCTTTTTCTTATGTGCAAAGAGAAAGACTTGAAGAAATTCTTGTGTGGGTGCGCCTTCCAGCTCTTGCTCCTCAGATCTGGTCGATGGATGTGTTCAGAGCAATTGGAAAAATTTTGGGTAGCTTTCTTGATGTTTATATGTCTTTCCTTTAGACCATGGAAAGGAAGGTGGTTTTCATTTTGGTGAGGTTGGACCCGAGGGAGGGTTTGGAAGATATGATGTAGATATAGGTTGAAGGATATTCTCTCACCCAATTACTTGATTATGAACAATTTCCCTATAGATGCCACTGATGCCATAAGCATGGACACTTGGCGAGGGACTATCCTTTGGGGGTTAGAAGATGGAGGAAACAAAGGGGAGAGTCGGAACAAGGGGTGTGGGAACAACCTAAAGAGGAAGCTATGGAGCACCCATAAGTGATTTGGGTTCAACAAGAAGAGGTCCTGGTTCAGATGGAGGTACAGGAGGTCCAATTGGGGATTCCTGATGGTGTGAAAAACCATGTGATTGACACATGCAGGAAGATATGGAAGAGGTGGAATACATGGATCAAGCATATCAACCAGTGACAACTATTTCTCTCCCTCTTTCCTCTCATTCATTCAGTTGATGTTGCAATTGGATGGTTTTCAAGGGATTTCTCCATTTAGGCCTTGATATGAAGTTTATCCCCTTGCTGCAATATTTCTATGGATTTAAATAGTATCATTACTCCCATATCGGTCTTAAATCTATCTCGACCCTCTCTATCAGGCTCTATTTTTCCCTTCCCATCGGAGCTCCCTTTGATAAACCTCATTACAACCTTCGTCCTCAGGACAAAAGAGAATATCTTGATGAACTTGTGGGTGGTCCTGGTTTCCTTCAGTAAGTTGCTTGTCCTCGTAAGACCCGTGGCCAAAAGAGAACATATCTAAGGCCTAAATTAAAGAAAAACTTGATATTGCTGATGGAAAAAAACCATCCCTCAGAGGGTCACTTAGAGCAACGATGGCCCCTGTGGTGGTTTCCAAATGATTTTTTTGCCCTTTAATTGTAGAGGTCTAGCCAACACCTGGAAGAAGCTGGCATTAAAACATTTATTTAAATATGTTAACTGTGATGTAATTATGCTCCAAGAGACCCTTGGAGTTGGGGAGTCTATGATAAAATCTTTGATCCTTTGCTTCTTGGTTGGTCTTTTGTGGCACTTGACCCGAATGGAAGATCCAGGGGTTTAACTATGGGTTTTGGGACCAACAGTATAAAAATCCTAAACTCACGGGGATCTGACTTGGTGTTAGGGGCAGAGGTGTTCTCCTCTGATCTTTGCTCAAACCTTACCCTAATCAACATCTATGGCCCATGTTAGGAAAGAGTTCATTTTTGGAACAACCCGTTTTCTAAATCTATGCTGAATAACTCAAAGGTTGTGGTGGGAGGTGATCTAAATGTCTCATTAGGTTTGTCAGAATCTTGGGGGCCACTGGCCTAGGCAGAGCCTTTCACTGATTTCTTCTTAATCAAGCTCCGTATAGGCAGGTTCATCAATGTTGATTTAATAAAAGATAAGCCTACTTGGAGGAACAAGAGGGTTGGAGAGGCTAGGGTGAAAAAGCGTTTGGATTGTTTCTTGATAGAAGAGGACCTGGTAGCTCAAACTCCTTTCTTTAGATAGTGGGTCAGCTCCGGTGTCGATTCTGACCACTTTCCTATTTTCTTGGAGTTAAAAGGGATCAGTATGAAGCCCGAATCTCCTTTTAAATTTAACTCCTCGTGGATAGATTCGTCTTATAATAGCCTTGTTCGTGAGGTTCGGAGGCCACTTAATATATCCCAGGGCTTATCTCTTGCCCAGTCCTTTATGGAAAACCTAAACATATTGAAACATGCAACAATAACTTGTGCAAAGGAAAAAACATTAAGAGATGAAACTGTTTTAAAAAGCATTGAGATTGAACTTGAGGCTTTGGAAATCCTGGAGGGGGATGGGTATGAGACAATGGAGAAAAAGGAAAGCATTAAAGTTATGGAGGGTGAAAGACATAAGATTCTGAAATATATTTAAGAACAATGGAGCTTAAAAGTAGGGATATATGGCTTGAGGCTAGGGATGAAAATTCCAAATTTTTCCAAAACTATGCAAAGGGCGGGAGAAATTCAAACACCATATGGGAAATGAAAAAATCTGATGGAGGCTTGGAAAATTATTTTTCCGATTTCGCTATTAGGAAATTATATATTACAGAGAAATGGAACACATAAAATATATTGCAGAAATATAAACACAGAAAACACATAAAACAAGAGAGACACAGATATACATGGTTCACCCAATTTGGGCTATGTCCACGGAGAAACAACCAACCCTTCCTTTTATATTATCCAACAAACTGAAGAGATACAACCTACAACAGATCCACTGTAATTCCCACTTCGCTCTCACATAATCTCCTCTCTCTTTCTCACTCAGAATACAGATCTACAAAGACGCAATACAATTCCCTCATATATAGTGAGGGGTTGCCTTCTAGGGCAAAAAACCCTAAATTAAACATAATTCTACTATTAGATCTCTACCTAATGAATGACCCATATTGACTACGAAATTACAACATTCTACAAGGCAATTTTACATCTATTTTTAGTTTCGGGGACGCTACCCCCAATCCCCCACCGGGGGGGCTCCCAAAGATCACAGTCGCCCCCCTTGGACCTCCCTTGCAGCGTACATATTACGGGCGATGATTCCGCCAGATTACGAACTGGGGTCCAATGTGGCGATACCTCTAAATAAAGAAGATAATTAGGTTCCACACCCAACATTCGCTGGTCTTTGTGTCTGCCATTTCAAATATTTTTTCAAGGTTATGTCTGAAGGCACTATAGTTGAAGTTATTCAAGTTGCCTAGGTTTTTTCAAGTTTTGTAGAAGAGGAAGACAATGATATTCTATTGGCTCATGTATCAAAGGGGGAGTCGAAGGGGTTCCAAAATCCATGCAAAAGGATGATAGCCCAAGTCCTGATGGATGGATGGTGGAATTTTACAATCATTTTTTTGAGCTTATTAGATATGTTTTGGTTGGGATGGTGGAGGAATCTAGGATTAGAGGATTTGGGCACGAGCCCCTCAAAATAATTTTTTTGGCCTTAATTCCAAAAGCTAATGATCCTTAGAGTTTTGATGACTTTAGACCTATCTCTTTATGCAATTTCACATAAAAAATTATTTCCAAAACAATTGGAAACCATCTAAAACCTATCCTTGAAAAAAACTTCTCTCAGGAACAGTTTGGGTTTCTCGATGGTAGGAAAATTCACGAAGCCATCGGTGCAGCCCAAGAATCTCTGCATAGTATCAAAAAACATAACAAGAAGGGAATGATTGTCAAAATTGATCTTTCAAAGGCCTATGATAAGATCAACTGAATGTAATTGCATCTTTTGATGACTCATTTGGGATTTGACATTAGTTTTATTAATTGGGTCATCAGATGTATATCAAATGTGAGTTTTGTAGTCCTTATGAATGGTGTTGCCTCTCCTATTTTCTTTAGTCAGCGAGGCCTTCGACAGGGATGCCCTTTGTCCCCCATTTTGTTCCTCTTTGCAGCCGAAGGGTTAAGCCAACTGATTCACGTAGCTATAAGAAGGGGAGAGTTCAAAGGAATTGAAGTTGCAATAAACCTCTTTATTACTCATCTTCTTTTTGATGATGATATCCTATTTTTTGTGATGGTTCTAGGGGTGACTATCCCAACTAAAACTAGTTCTGGATTTATTTCTTAAAGCAACTAGGATGAGTATAAATGCCCAAAAATCCTCTATTTCTCACAATGGGATCTTGGGGGTGGAGATCAACATAACCTTATCAAAATTTCCTTTTGAAATTAAACCTATGATGTAAAGCCTCAAATATCTGGGTTTTCTCCTAAAGCCTGATTCCTACAGGAAAACTAATTGGGAATGGTTGGTTGCAAAAATTGAAAAGCGTGTCAAGAACTAGAGTTTCAAGTGGCTTTTGAGAGTAGGGTGCCTAGCACTTATAAAATCTGTCCTAATTTCAATTCCAGTATACTGGATCGCTCTAACATGGGTTCTGAAAGGAGTTCTTGCTCAGATAAGGAAAGTCTATGTTCGCTTCCTATAGGCAGGTTCAAAGGAAGATGATGTTCTTCCATGGGTTGTATGGGAGAAAATTGCTTGCCCAAAGGATTGGGGAGGGTGGGGAATTAAGGATCTTACATAATTCTAACGCTCATTGGTGGAAAAATCTAGGTGGTGCCTTTTAACTAAGTACAATCTTTGGACTTATGTGATAAAAAGGAAATATATTGATCCAATGGATATGGATGAATCGTTGCGCAACCCAGACAAGAATACAAAAAACTCTTCAGTCATTTGGAAGGCTACCATTGAATCGTTTGATCTCATTGCCGAAGGTATTTCCTAACATCTTGGAAATGGTACTAGGTTTCGAGTGGGGGTGGATCCCTGGGTGGGTTGCAGTGAAGCCTACCATTCTTCCAAGGGATTTGAGGGAGTATCTCAGTGCTCGGGTAATTTATTACCTTAATCAAATTACAAACGAGGAATACGCTTTGTTTTGGAATAAGCGCTGGAAGTCACCTGAGGATTTAAACCTTGAACCCTAGTGGGGCATTGTCTAACATGCATATACCATGGAATTATAGAGAACAAATGTTGGAATTAGGGGTAGGGCTGATGAACTCCGACAGGTTCACTCCCCCATTGGTCTTTATGCTCTGAAGTATGGTTACAATATTCAAATGAATAGAAGGGTAGGTGGAGATCAGAGGTGGTGGCACAAGCCACTTTGGAAATTAGGTTGCGTCGCAAAATCCAGACTTTTCTTCTGGTGGATTCTTAAGAACAATGTACCAACTTGGGATAATTTGTAGAAAAGAAACAAGCATGGGTCAGGTTGTTTTATTTTATGCAAAAACTTTGAAGAAAATACTTCACACTTATTTTTAAGTTTCCCCTTTACTATAAAAACATGGTAGATTTTCCTGAATACTTTGGGCATCAGACTCAACTGGCATGGTTCTTCTCTGATGGAAGCTTGGAAAAAATGGTGGTTTAATTCAAATGAAGATTAGCTAAGGAACATACCCTGATTATTTGCCGGGGAATATGGTTGGCCCAGAACAAAGGAATTTCCCAGGAACATGTTTTTGTCCCTTTTTAAATCGTGGTGAAATGTGCCTCCATTTATGAATTGATCCCTCATAACACACCCTCTTTGTCTCAACAAAACATCCACGAAGAACAACTCAGACCTCATGTTCTGTGGGCCTATTTTAATGGTGCCTCTGATGCAAAAGATATATGTGGGGCCGACATTATCATTCATGTTAGTAAAAACAAATCTCTCAAAGCCTCTGTGGGCATTGGTACAGGTTCAAACAACTTTGCAGAATTAAAAACCGTGAAACTCCTTTTGTGTTAGTTAAGACAACTGGGGATTGACTAGGTAATATTTTTGGTGACTCTTTGAATGTGATAAATTGGAAAAACAATGTGAAGTGTTGTCAAAATATTACTTTGGTTCCTGTTTTAGAAGAAATTTCATTCTTAAAATCAGGTTTTGTTGAATTTTCTGTCTGTCACATTTACAGGGACATGAACACTGAAGCAAATTTATTTTCTAAAAAAGGTTTACAATAGGTTGTGGACATCTCGCATATAATCGAATCTAAAAATGGATAGGTCATCAAGTCGGATCAACTGCCATATATATAATGGACCTGTCATTTGTGGTTTCCTTTTGTTCTTGCTGTCATTGTTTTAGTGATTATTTTGGGATGTACTGGACCTTTTATCAGGTGTTTTACATAGAATTTTTTGTTAAAAAGTCATATATTTTCTGATGTATATGTCTATATGACGATCATAATTTTGAACAACTTTTTGATATGGTCGGGTTGTTTTCTCTGATGATCGAAGAAACTCGGTTATATGGTTCGAGACTTCTTATTATTGCTACTTTGTGCTTTTTGGTATTGAGTAAGTGATGTTATTTTCCACTTTTCTTAGTATGCTGTGTTTTTGCCTCCTGCGTATTGTGGAACCACAGTGTTGTTCATGAATTCTTTACTGCATCTACCTATATAACTTTTTATTTTCTTAATAAAAAGTTCGATTTTTCCCTTGGAAAAAAAAAATCATTTTTATTTTATTTTATTTTTATTTATAAATTAAATTAAATTAATAGCAAGGAAATAAGGATTTATATATTATAGTCAAGTCCCACTAGCACAACCGGTTGAGGATGGACCTCGTCAACAAAGCGACCCAGGATCAAACCTCATAGGGGGCGGTTATGACCTGTGCTAGGGGGAGGGGACATACTAAAAATTCCAGTCAGCTAAGAGCTAGTGTGGCCTAGGCCCGCTACGATCCCGACTGACTTTGGCGACTTAGATGCCCCTGGGTCACGGTTCCTCAAGCCACAGGTTAAGCCTGGAGGATCACAGACAACTTGACAATAAAAAAAATAAGGAATATATATTTATAAATGTATATTGATAATTAAAAATAATTGTATATATTAATTATTATATATATATATTTTAATAAATTATTTTTAATCTTTATTATTAAAAAATCCAGTCAGTAAGGCCACTGGTGTGGCCCCAGGCTAGGTCGATCCTCAGGTGACTTTAGCGACTTAGATGCCCCTGGTCGCGGCTCCTCAAGCCATAGTCAAGCCTGGAGGATCGCAAACAACTTGACAACATAAAATAAGTAATATATATTTATTGTATATTAGTATTAAAAATAAGGTTATTAGTATATATATCTATAATATACTAATTTATATAATATATATATATATATATATCAAATTAGTTTTAAATGTTATTATATTAAATTTAGAGATATTCTCATAGAAAGAAAAAAGGCTATATATGTAATATAAAAGAATAAATAATAACTAATCTTGAATTAAATTAATTAATAGTAATTTAATCAAGGAAATATATTTATAAATATATATTTTCGCAAAAAAACGCACACATAACAATATCTTCATGCCTGTTCTTATCATTTTCCAGCACAAAAACTTGGTGTTCTCAGCACCCTTACGACCCATGCTCTAAGAATCTCTGATGAAAATCACTTAGAAGAGGAAAAATATCATATTTTGAAAGTTTTTGAAAATAATGGCTATAGCATGAAACATGACCTCAGAGCTTTTCAAAGGGCCAACAAAGAATCAAGGGTTAAACATTTTTGTGATGATCAAATCTCCATTGTTCAAATTCCATTTATCCAAGGGACGACCAATAAGATTTCTCATATTCTAAAAAAGAACAACGTTTTTTCTACCTTGAAACCCCTTAATACCATTAGAAATTCTCTTAGATATGTTAAAGACCCTGTAAACCCTAAAGACATGAAAAGGGTCTAAATCCCTTGTTCATGTCAGATTCCCCACATCGGGGAAATTGGTTGCTCCATTAACCAAAGAATCCAAGAACATGTAGTAGATATTAAGCACAACTGTTCACATTCCTCAGCTTTAGCTGAACACGCGGTGAAATCCAAACACCATGTCTGCATTGAGGATTCTCGGGTCATCACTACGGTTGATCACTTTCATTATAGGAAGCTTGAAGAGACCATTTAAATTGCAAAGCACACGATTAATCTTAACAAGGATGATGGTTGGAAGTTAAGTATGAGTTGAATCCCTACCCTCTCTTCATTTTTTTATTATTATTATCTATTTATTTATTATATATTCTTTTACATTAACATATATAACCTTTTTTACTTTCTTATTATAATATTCTCCAATATTTTAATATAATAACATTTAACTAATTGTTCACTAATATTAATCTTAAATTTGTTTTTTTTAAATGTATGTTTATAAATATATTCTTTATTCCATACTATTAATTTAATTCAATTAGTTATTATTTATCTTTTTATATTAACATATATATTTTTTTGACTTTCCATTACAATATCTCCAATATTTAATATAATTAACAATTAAAAGTAATTATATGTATATATATATATATTTTTAATTTTTAATATACATTTTATAAATATATCCTTATACCTTACTATTAGTTAATTTATTTCAATATTAATTTAATTTTAGAATAAAAATGAAACAACAGATAATAAAATATAAAAATATATATAAATTTATTAATTCAACAACTAATTTTTAATGGCTAATTCCTAACAGCGAATTCCTAACATCTAACTCTGGAACTAGATGCATCTTTGTTATTTAAACTTTTGGATTGATTGATTTTTTCACCTCTGTCTTGAGGATGAACCACATTAGATGGTTCGAAACATCGACCAAATATTAATAATGTGATTAATCTGAAAGACAATCTAATTATCATTATGGATCATAAAAGTCTAAGATCTAGCAAGAATTGTATACCTAAAATTTTGCCCCAGCATGCATTTATGATTCAAGTTGTTGTTAGAGGCAAAAATGTTTTCCACACCATTGTGGACGAAGGTTCCTCTACTTGTATCATGTCAATGTCATGTTGCAAAGCTTTAGGTTCTCCCTCCCTTAATATGTCACTGACAATGCTCAAAGCCTTTGGTGGAAGAGGATTTAAGCCTTACAAAATTATTACTTCCTTGCCAATCGAGTTAGTCAGTAAAACAATCTCGATAGAAGTTGAAGTTGAGAATGGAAAGTTAGATTAAAAAAATTTACTGGGACATATTTGGGTTTACGCTATGGCGGCTATAGTCTCATCATGTTTATGGATGATTGCTTTCCCTCACCAAGGGGGCATCGTGGCCATTGATCAAATTTCCCTTTTTATCTTTGATTCCTAAACTACTTAAAATATACCTCTTGTGGGAAAGACCCTGTTATCACCAAAAAATTGATCATCTAGCCTAATTTACTAGATGGATCGAAGTACACCATGTAAAGCCAATTTTACCATAGTAAAATTGCTTTCACTGTGAGAAATTACTTAATAAACCACCTTTGTTAAGTAATTTATAGTTAAACCCGTGAAGAATAATTAAATAAATCATTATTTATTTGGTTTTCTTCTAGGAATAATTAATTAAACCATTGTTCAATTATTATTCCTTGTCAAATATGACCCAGTCATGAAAAATAAATAGATAAATAACTAATTATCTTATTTTTTTCTAAGGGTAATTAATTAATCACTAATTAATTATTATTCTTTGTCAAATTTGATTAAATCGCTTAGGAATAATTAAATAAATCATTATTTGTGTATTATTCCTTAACTAATTCCTTAAGATGATAAATAAATCATTTATTTATTTATTATTTCTAAATAAAAGTTTAAATATTTTTTCCCTCCTAAACAAATATAATAAAATACTCTAGTTGGTAATTCCAAGAATGAGATCAATAATATTTTATTATTGCTCATTATTCAAGGATAACTCAATATTTTGTTATAAATAGAAGGGTTTTCCATTCATTATTCACTTTTGATTATTTTCATTGTTGCATTCACTATTGTAACTATGACTATTTTCATTGTTGCACACCATATTTTCGCTGAGTTTATACATTATAGAGGAGAGAGACTCTACACAAGGTGAAGATGTTTGAGGATAGCCAAGAACCCATCCCATAGAGGGGGATTGGTAACATCTGTTTGTTCCCTTCATAGGTGTTAAAATAAAAACTATTCTTTGTATATCTGGTTTCCATTGGACGATTGGAGTTACTACTCTTTCTTTTTGGTGTTTAACTATGATTGTGGCATAGATCCGGACTTTGGTAGGTTTTGTTTCTATCAGTTGCTGCAGATCTACAATGTTTAGCAGCGATTTATATTGTTGAGATTATTTGTCATCCACAACCTTAAGTGGGTTCTTTTCGTACATCTTTAAGAAGAAAACACTACAAAAAAATTGGCGACTCCAAAAACTTGGGTGACCTTCGGTTTTCTGCTCAGGGTTTCTTCTTTTTTCAATTCTCTTAATGTTTCCTAGTTTTTAAACCTAGATCTGTTAAATTTCTGACTTCCGCAAGCTTTCTGGTCGTTTTTGCAGGTCACATGAACTAGCTGCGATAAAGGTGACACTTTCTTTCCGAGATTTGCCAACCAGGATCCATGCAGTAGAAATCACACTTTTTGGCCCAAAAAGTGCGATCTGGAGGCCAAAGCGCACTTATCAGCCCAAAAAGTGCGATCCCTACAGGAAAATAGTTCAGTACTTGCGATTTATGGGTTTTAGGGTTTTTCTCAGATCTGTTTCTAGGTTTTGCAGAGAGTTGTCTGCTAGGTTGTCTGACCTCTGTCTCATCCTGCTTAGACCTTGATCCACTCTGATTTACTCGTCGAAGTCGAATTTAGCTTCCCCTAGGGCTCCTAGTACGCTTCCACCTTTCTAGGAGGAGTTTAGCTGAGTGAGTAGTCTAAGTTTCTGCAACGCTTTCAACCACATTTTCCTGATTTGAACCCTTATGTTTCATATATTTTAAGATAGGTTGTCACCATCCATGGTTTCACATTTAAACTTGTTTGGTCATTCGCCTTAGGGTCCCATCGATTTCCCTTGGTGTTTCACCCATCTCCCTTTCTTTTTGCAGTGATATTCCCCTCTAGTTTTTTGTTGTTGCTAAACCACTTTCCAGCAGCTTAGCATCACTTGATCCCAATCACACTGACATTTAGATCTCTTAACTGTTTCAGTGTTTTCCATCGATTTAGCCACCAACTAGCACAGTGTTTTCCAACCCACTAGTTAATTGTTTTGCTGTTCATTTTTTGTTATTAATTTCAGTTTATTTTCAACAAGTTTTTTTTCTTCTTTTTTTACAAACATGGTCTGGTCCTAATGAATAAATACACTTGCACACACAAGCACACTTTAAGCGAAGGGTGCTTGGTTTACACTGCCAAGCCAAGACTTAACATAATAAATTTATCTCCCCTCATCAAGACAAACACATATTTTTGATCTCCTTTCCCCATTTCCGTGTCACGTGTGTCCTACCACCATTGTGCCACCAAGGCGTTTTTCACAGAGACTATTAGGCCTTCACCCCTAGTTTCCTCTTGGGAATATTACCCCTGCCCCTGTCGGGTTCGAGTTCATAGCCCTTCGAGTCCCTACACCGACTCTTCTCCTGCTTCTTCCGATTCCTCATCTAATTTTGAACCTCCTTCACCACATATCGTCATCATGTCTGGACCCATAGTTGGTGCAAGAACCCAACCTGGTGTTGCCTTTGGTTCTATTCTGGTGGTCACATCAAGCAGAATAGTCTTAGTAACCATTTCAACAACCCCCATGCTGCCTTTTATGGCTGGGTTAAGCCTACCAAATTTTAACCAGTTGATAAATGACCCCATACACCATGATGCTGGTCGGCCCTTTATGCCGACTAAGCTTCCCTCAGACATCTTGAAGTTTGAGGGTAATACTAGAGAGGATCCTACCAAACATGTCTGATCCTTCCACATGTGGTGTTCGTCCAACTCCATAACTGATGAATCCATTCGTCTTCATCTATTCCAACACATGCTTATTGGAGACGCTACAAAATGGTATGTAGACCAACCCTCCACATCTCATTCCATTTTCGCAACGCTTGCTAAAGTGTTCCTTTCATATTTCCAGTTACCTCTTCGGTACGATATTGGTAAGGAGCTATTGAACTCTTTTTGTCAGTCCTCCGCCACTCACCTATCTGACCATGTTCAAGAGTGGCATAGAAGGAGGAGCACATGTCGTGCCTTTCCTTTCGAAGGCTGTGTCTATCTAGATTGGTTTCTTAGGAGCCTTCTAGCACCTATTGGAAAACATGTAACATCACATTTTCCTCAAACCAAGGAAGAAGCTCTCCAAACAACTTTGAGATATGACTTGATTTATGCGCAATCAGGTTATGTCTATACCATTATTCCAGACCTCCCTCGTCTTGGAAGTGCCTATGCACCGGGGGCATCTCACGCCACCGAGGGTATCATTGGATCCATTTCACACTCTTTGTCGTATCCTCAACAAAGTTATGGCTACCCATAGGGGGGCACCAGTTCCTCCAACACTTATGCCCCTCCTATTAACAACATGTTTCCAGGGCCCCAACCCGTATACCAAACAGTTGCTCCTCCTTATGCACAACCTAGTGCTCTAGCCCCTCAAGCATCAGTGTTGCAGCCTCCCATGCATCCTCAGCCCCAACAACAACCGCCCCCTCAGGGCCAAGTGTTTGTGCAGTAGAGTGCAACCAATCCCAAAAATTTGAAGAAAAAGAATAAGGGGAAGGGTAAACAGGGTAATTAAGGTAATCAACATAGTGAACCCCAGGAGAACCAACCTAACACCAGCAACCAACAACAGGGTGGCCAACCCAAGCATAACAAGGCTATTCATACCAACAAACCTTGTGCATGTTGTGGTGTACATGGCCATTATACACATGAGTTTCCTCTCTTACCCAAGATGAGCCAAGTGTGGGAAGCTCAAGCAACTTCTAGAGATCAACAATTTCCTCAGAATCTTAATCGGAAATGCTCACATCTCAACCGGAAGTGCTCACAAATCCTTTCCCTCAACAAGGATTTGTTGCTGCTCAACCTCAACCAGGTCAAGCAACCCATCTCCCCCAACCTTCTAGTCCCCATGACTACTAGATATTTATGATGAACTCTGATGAGGTTAACCCCTTCAATATCAACCTGCAAACTTGGTCGCGTCAATACGACAAGACCTTAACTTAGTCTGTCACTTGAGTCCAAAACCAAAGCATTTGCTGAGCCTCTTATGACACCAAATGGTCTGTTATAGATCCCTCAACCTAAAGTTGAGGCCATTCCCAAGATCCCAAAGGGACCATTGCACCATAATGCAGCTTCTAACCGAGCTGCCCATACATATAGTATAGTAGATGACTTGGCACAATCACTTGCAGCCATGTCGACATTGGAAGTTCTCCAGTCATGCCCATCTCAAAAGAAAGCTCTACTAACTGCCTTGGGTGCAACAGATCCTTCTGACAATTTTCTAATTGTCTTTCCGGTTGATACATTAGAACATCCCCCATTGCCTTCATCCTTTGCTTTCCAGATACCAGTCTGATTCCATAATGCCATCATCTCTCGATGCATTATTGATACCTGTGTGATGTTCGTTGCTGTTTGGAAATAGCTTAAGTCACCTGAGTTTTCCCCCTCCACCATCACTTTGCGTGCCTGGGATGAACACTCCTCCTAGCCCCTTGGCATGTACCACAACTATCCAGTGACCTTTGCAGGCAAGACTGTCCACGTCGACATTGAATTCATCGATGCCCCTTTAGATTGCAACATTCTCTTAGGTTGTATTTACACATATTCCATGTCATCTATCGCATCTGTGGTGTTCTGCAAGATGTGCTTCCCCCATGAAGGGAAGATTGTTACCATCGATCAATTGACTTACTACGAGTCGACATCTGCGGCCTCCCCCAAGTCCATTATCTCGTCAATGTATGACAAACAATGTTCAACTCCTCCCACCGGTGTTTCACCCAGAGTTTATAAAGATTCCTCATTGTTAGGTTCTTTCCTTGGTCCTCCCCCTTCCATCTTAGAGCTTAACTCTATGAGTGTTTGCATGTTACAAGTGTCACAGGCTGCCCTTAAACAGTCTGGTACACCTGATCAACAGCGAGCTCCTCAACACCTTGTTGTTGCCCTTACAGCTGAGCCATTTGGATCCACCCCTCGGGACCTCCTCCATTTGTGGGTGCGTCTCCTATGTTTCCACCAGGAACTATTGCTCTAGGCCTCAAGCATCTAGGAGCTATTCCACCGGGTCATTACCCTACAAGTCAAATACCTTTCTTATTCCCTCCTCCAGGAGTATTTTCGTCCCTTTCATGGTTTCGCTAGTCCTTCCTAACATGACTTTAGGGATCCTAGTATGGTACATTGATCCCCCCTGCAAACATTATGCTTGGTCAGCGAAGACCTCATCATGCTTTGACCCCGGTTCAAAGGTACCTATGGCCTCTGCCGCTGCTTCAGTTCCATCACAACCTCAACAGGAACCAACTCCTATTGCGAAAGCATCCAGACAGGGGGGTAAAGGTAAGAGGAAAGAATCTAAGGACAAGGCTTCCCAAGCTACTTCATCCCCTAAGGCCCCAAGTCATCACCTCTGTGCACTTTGTGTAAAGTTGTTAGACATGCCACTTGTTAGCTCTGATATTTTCCCAGAAGTTGTAAGGAGGGGAAAGGGAACCACAAGCCAATCTTTTAGACAGAGAATCTAGCCAATCTGTGTCTAGAGAGGGCTCTCTCTTTAAGTTTTAGCTTTGTTTGATAAGGTTTTAGGCTAGTTATTAGAGCTTAGGATTTTGTTTGAATTTGTTGGTGAAGTTCAATAGTAAAGGGGTAGAACTGAATAGTTTAGTCCATTGGGCTAATGGAGTCAGGGAAAATGGCTCAACTGGATTTGGTTTCTCAATAAAGGATGGTTTCATAGGGAAAGATAGATGAACAGGGAGCAAATAGAGACTAAAAAAGATGGGACTGGCTTAAAGGGTTAAAGGGAAACTAAGAATCCTTCAACATACTTTAAGAGAGCAGAACATGACTAACCAGCAATAAAGAGCAATTAAGAATTCATTACCAAATGATTAGGATGAATAAACTAGAAAATAGGAGCAATTAAGAATTCAGTGTTTATACTAGTTCAGAATAAAACATTGAGAACAAAAACGATTGAAGACAGATTGCACTTAAGCACTTTCTGAATTATTCTTTTTCATTTAATGTTAAGATATGGAACATAATGAGTATAATAAACTAGAAACATTAACATATGAGATATAAGATACTTATTTGCTTGATGTCCAACACATGAATCCTGAGAAAAGTCCTTTACATCAATCCTTCATCCAGCCAGCCATGAAAAATTTGTCCAACAACACTTTTTATTCCAAAATATCAATTTTACAGCAATGGAAAAGAATCCGCCCCCAATATTCTGAATGGGGGTGTATTTATACAAAAAATCTTTACAATGAAATATCTGATAAAAAAGTGAGATATAAACTGGGATGAATAATCATATCTTTCAAGAAAATAGGTCTAGAAGACCTCATAGATGACAGATAAGGCAACCGAATGGTTTGCTGTCCCTATTCTTGAGAATGTGCTGGAGTTAGGCCCTATGATTTGGCCTCTTGCTGTCCTTGGTGTAATTATGTGCTGGTTGCTCTGTTTTGATCTTTCTACTGATACACTTTACCTGCATCTGATACTCTTTACCTGTTGATCTATTTTCATCCTCTTTACCTTTATTAACTGTAGTAAAAATCAAAATTTACCTTTTACCAAGGATAAATTACAAAATTTCAAGCATTTCTTCCTACCATTTTGGCTGTGGTATTCTAGTTTTCTGAAGCTTTTTGAGGGTTTCATCTGTTTCTGTATACCTGAAGAATGTGGGCTGAATTGGGAACAAGTGTTTCAGCTCATGCTCGACATAGAACAAGTTCTCTAGGCTGTCATAGATAACTCAGCCTGTAGGGAGTGCTTTTATTCCTGATGCACTTGTTGATGAACTTGCTTGATTGCTTGCATATTTATTCAATTTATCCACGTAATCTCTATGCCTCATTAATCACTAAAGGACTTGGTATCCCTTTATTCTGTAAAATAGCAAACTTCTCCATGAAAGCATTAATCTCTACCATCATGTCATGACATCTTCTTTCTAAATTCTGCATCAAAGTTTTCTCGATTAATGCCCTTTTGATTTCCAAAATGGTTTCTATTCTATCTGTGATGCCAAACTCTTCCAACTGTTCCTTATTCCCAGTATTCAAAAAATGTATGAGCTTGTTGGCTTCATCAGGCATCTGTCCTGATTGTGATTTTGTCCTTTGAACTTCTTCCTGGGTTGTCTTCACTAGATCAATCTGCTCAAAAATTACTTGGATGGATGGTCAAACATCATTTATGGATTGAGTGATGTTGGCCCAAAGAATTTTCTAGATTTCTGCCAGAGGCTTGTCAAAAGTGAGATATTTTTCTAATGTTTTCACTTTATTCTCTAATGTTTTAATCTCTCTTGTTTTTTCTACAACATTTATCTTTGAGAGATCATAGCTTCGTTCTAGTTTAGCAAACTGTTCTTTTACCTATTTTACCTCTGAAATTTGTAGCCTCATGTCCTCCATTGACTTTATTAATTCCTTTGTGCTCAAATTGGCATTGCTGCCCTCTGTTATCCTTGTTGTTCCTGCTTTTGCTGTACCTGTGACCACCTCTGCTGTGGCTGCTGGAATGTTTGGTGCTAATACTGTCCCAATTGTAAAGGGGGCTGCTGTTGATACTACTAGTATTACATCAGGAGGCTGACAGGTTGACTCTCTCTGCTTGTCCTTTAGTGCCTTTTCTAGTTCTTGTTCAGTCTCATTCAGTCTCTCATTTAGTTTTAAAAGTAAATACATCAACTCCTCTTCATATTTTTGCTTTATAATCTCAACGGTCTGTGGATGCCTAGAAGGAGGCAGCTTTAGCTGCTTTCTCAAGGCAACAATATCTTCATCTTTCTTTTTTATTAATGCTTCTATACCCTTCACATATTTGGGATTATGTCCCAATCCAATAATAATTTCTTCTAAAGACTTTATTCTATTATCTTTAGCCAAGGAGGAGGCTTTCTCTAAGTGAAGTTGGGCAGTAGCGTTATCCAAATAATTTTGTAACTTATGGGCCATCATTGCCTTACCAGTCAAGGTTGAATAAATCATTTCTCCAGTTTGTTTATGCAATTCAATCCGGTCCATAGGATGAATATCCTTCGCCATGACTTCCAAATCTGTTATGGGATAATCTGCTGCTGATTGAGGTTGATGCACTTTAGGCTTAAAGTAGCTCATTATCATTTTGCCTTGCTTAATGTCATAGGCTGACATTAATCTTTGTTGATTTGTGGGGGCCATTTTCAAATATTGATTGTAAATTTGAAGCCTCAATGGATCATTCTTGGCCTTTATTCCTGTAAACATTTTCTTGATATCTAAGGCATCTTTCACTGGTGGCCTGAGGGATGATACCTCTGCACTTTTCTACCTTTCTAGCTCCTGTCTATGTGAGCTAGTGGATGTTCCTCCCAATGGAAAAGTTTGCTGGCTAACTACCCTTTCTTCTCATTGACTATCCGTAGTCTCTTCAACAAATTCCTCCTCTTAAAGGGGATTTAGTCTGTCTTTTTGTTCCAGGCTATCCTGAAGGTTCACTGACAGGAGTAGTAGTTTCCCCGTCCCTCTTTTTATTCCTTTCCTCATTCAGAGGAGTCTGTAAGTTAGGAGTTTCTTCTACATTGCCCTCAGTTGGAGGAGTTGGCATTTGGACCTGTTATTTGGAAATTGCAGGTTGCTTAGACATTGTAGACTGTTCTGTGACTTGAATGCTAGTTTCTAATTCTTTGCCCTTGGATGACCCTATAGCTGGTGTGCTGGTTTTCTGTGGAGGATGCTGAGAGGTTCCAACAATGGATGCACCAATTCCTGACCTTTGAGATAGCTCGAATGGTACCTGTATTGGGGAAGTGAACAGTGCAATGGGAGGTTGGATAATAGGTTCCGGGTTGTGTCACTGCAAGTTTTTTGACCAGGTGGCGGTTGGAAAGCTTTAACAGTTGACTTGGATGTCCTTTGCATGGGAACACAGATTCGCAGTATAAACAATGAAAACGACATTTTGTTTGTTTTATTTAACAAAGTCAAGGTTGGCGATATATTTTGGTTATAGGGTGGATGACGTGTGCGGGGAAATTATGTTTTGTCGTTTGTGGAGGGCGGTAAGCAGTGTGGTATCGCACCGCTTTTGGGAGCGGGTGGTATTCGACCGGGAGCCAGCGATCTCGTTGATTGCATGACACGTGGCAGAGGTATGGGATGAAAACCGCCTGGTGATCGCGTGTTAACGCGCGGTCACCAAGGGGGGCGCGATATCAACGACGACCATTGGATGATGGAGATGGGATCGGATGGTGGACGGGCGAGTGATACGGCGAAGCTTTAACTGTGGTGGGCCCAATATAATTAACAACTAATTAATCATATCGGGGTGATTGTGAATGGATAGGGAGGTTATTAATTTACCAAGCGGGTTAATTAATCCCTTTTAATAAAGCGGAAGGTGAAGGTTCTTAATGGGTTACTGATTAATTCATTAATCCTATTTTAACATAGATTATGGTTATATTTAACCGGGGCGGGATATATAATATTTCGGGATTTATATATTTAAATAATAATGGAGTGGGTTAATTTTTTTAAGGGATTTATATAATGATATGTTAATAGTTAACATGATAAATGAAATGGAAAGCGCTAAGTTAAAACATTTCATGTATATATTTGAACTTAGGCTTTAAGTGAAAAAGGGCTTTTTATGTAACATTGTGAATTTTTTCCTAAGTAAAATAGGATTTACTTAGGAAAGGACTTATGAAAGTAAATGAATGGTTTATGGATGATTCTAAGTACTTAGGCTTTTTTAAATTATTGGGCCGAGGGTTCGGTCCCTCCAGAAGTCAGAGAAATGCTTTGAGCCCATCCAATTTAGCAAATGCCTTAGTGCTTAGGGGAAATTAGTGAAAAATTAGGGAAAAGGAGAAAGGGAGTTAATCATTGTGACTTTTCTTTGCTTGTGATGTCTTCAATGTAGCATTTGCCTTATGATGAAAAATGAAGGATTAACACATTTAGAGACATTATTCCTCATACATAATTCTGCAACATCATCTACCTACCCTACCTACTTTAACCTAGCATTTTTTCTTCTTTATTAGGGTGCACTTAAATTGGCAAACCATCTTCAACTTCCTTTTCTTTTACATAATGATTTCTATCTAAATCTACATTTATTACATCCAAGGGCTCAGATTAAACTATTGAGCTCTTTTTTATTTACTCTACCTATTTACTTATCTGCCAAGATTACATTGTTTGGTCAGATATTTATTCTCTATCTCTACAATATGAAATTGAAAGATGAATGAGCCAAGTTTAAACAGTTTGACTCTTCATGAATTGTGGCATAAGTAACAAGCTGCACACAATTGTTTATTACACAAAATGAGAAAGTAGTGGCATTTAGACTTGCACACTTTCCTGGTCCTTTTTGTTTGGGGTTCATTTTTTTTCATCTTTATTCTTTTTACCCTTTGATTTTTCTCTAGGGTATACCCTCTTTACATTTTAAAATTTTTTTGATTTTTTGAAAATATGGAAAACCTTTGCAACAAGAAAAGGTATGAACATATTACAGAGCTCATCAAGTCAATCATGACATATGACACCTATTGGTATAGGGGCCTAACACTGGCTCCACTTGGGGATGGCTTTTCCTGGTGGAAAGGCAAGAACAGTAGATCAGATGGCCTCTGAATGACTTTTATTGTATTTTGCAATCTTCGTTTTCTTGCTACTTTATTCTATGTATGACAATGATACTTTTGAAGCTTAGGGCCTTCTCTTCGGGTCTCAAATCCAAGAGTCCCTGTCCAATCAAAACTGTGACATTACAAAAGATATAGTATGTACAGGTTAATCATCATGGTAAACTTAATAGGTAGGATCAAAGTAATGTTTTATCATTCGACCATTGACTGGTCCTTCTTCTAATGATGTACCATCCAAGTTCTTCAAATAATATGTATTGTTTCCTTGTAGAGCCTGGATAATGTATGGACCTTTCCATAGGAAGTCGAACTTCCCATGTTTCCCTTTATCCTCTCTTATGGAATCCCATCTCAGCACTTTGTCTCCAGGGTGGAAATCTTCTACTTTAGTTCTTCTATCAAATATCTTCTTGAGCTTTTCCTGCCATATTTGGGACCTCTGATACACTTCCTCTCTGGTTGCTGTAAATTGATGGTTTGATTAATCCTCCTTTGGATGTCATTGGGTTCTATTTGAGCTTCTTGAAGTAGTTTCATAACAGGAACTCCCAATGATGAAGGGAATACTACCTCCATGCCACAGACTAATTCATAAGGACTAGTGCCAATGTATTTTTTAGTTGTCAATCTGTCTGCCCATAGTGCATTTATCAGTTTCTTATGCCAAGTCTTTTTATTTTCTTCCAACAGTTTCTTGATAATATTGATAAGACTTTTGTTGGAAGATTCAACTAGTCCATTTCCTTGGGGATAATAAGCTGTGGAATGGCCTAAGATAATATGGTATTTATTACAAAAACTGATCATTTTTCTTGATTTAAAAGCAACAACATTATCTGTTATGATTTTTGTAGGGTAGCGAAATCTGGATAATATGTTGGTTTCTAGGAATCGTATGATTACTGCATCTGAGGCCTGTCTGGAAGGTATGGCCTCTATCCATTTGGTAAAGTAATAAGTGGCAGTAAGGATCCATTTATGTTGATCAGAGGAGGGAGGGTGAATTTCTCCAATGAAGTCAAGGCCCCATTGTTGGAATGGTTTTTCAGTAGAGATTGGTTCAGGGGTAAAGGTAATAGTTTTCTCTTGCCCTAAAAAATTTGGCATTTATGGCAAGAGGTAACAAATTTTTTCACATCAGCAAACAAGGTTGGCCAATAGAAACCAGCCCTTAAGATGTTATCTGCAGTTGATTTCCAGTATAGGTGTCCACCATAGTCTCCTGCATGAAAATATTGAAGTGTCTTGTTAGCTTCATTCTTTATTACACAACTCAATAAGAATTCTTCATGATTTTTCCAAAAAAGAGCACTATCTAGAATGCAAAACTTTAAAGATTTCATCTTTAAAAACCTACTTTTTGTTCTGGACAACCCTAGAGGAGCTTGCAGGTTTTGTAATACATAGATTATATCAACATACCAAGGTGAATCTAAAAAGGCCTGGCTGATTTGTGGAGTCGCCATCTCTTGTTCGCTATCCAATTCATTTATGTCAAGGGATTGACAGTTTGTTTCTGTCATGAGTTTAGCCAATCCCTGTCCTTTTATCATTTTTGTAGGTTTTATTTCAATATCATACTCTGAAATGGTACCAATCCATTTACCTCTTTTTCCCTCAATTCCATCCTAAGTTAGGATGTCCTTGACAACAACGTTTGGCACATAGGCTACCACATGAGAATACAATATGTAAACTCTAAAGTCCTTAATTGCTTTAACAAGTGCAAATGCCTGTTTTTCCATGATTTTATACTTCAGGGATGCATCTCAAAGTGCTTTACTAAAGAAGGCTATGGGTTTCTCACATTCTTGGTCATCCTTTTGTAGTAAAACAACTACTATAGTGTGCACTGAGGCAAAAGAAAAAATTATGAAATCTCTATCAAATTGGGGACTTGTAAGGACCGATGTTCTGGTCAAATCCATTTTAATTTCTTCAAATGCTTGTTTGGCTTCTACCGTCTATTTTATACTTGAATCATTTTTTAACATATTATTGAGTAACCTAGTTAATTCTGCTAAATTAGATATGAATATTCTCAAACAGTTTATCTTTCCTAAGAAAGCTTGAAGTTCTTTGATACTTCTAGGATGACGTATCTGCAAAATTGCTTCTATTCTGGTTGGATCAATCTGAATGCCATCCTTTGAGATAATGTTCCCTAAAAGTTTACCTTCTTCAAGACCAAACAAAGACTTTTTAGGATTTAAAGAGATACCATATTTCCTGCATTTGAGAAATACTTGTCTGAGATGATCCAAATGCTGCTTATCTAACTTAGAAAAAACTGTTAAGTCATCCAGATATATGACAAGAAAATCATGAATCTCTTTAGCAAATTCAATATCCATTTCTCTCTGGAATGTAGCTCCTGCGTTTTTAAGTTGAAAAGTCATTTTAATATACATAAATGTGCCCCATGGTGTGGTAAAGGAAGTTTTTTCTTGATCATCAGGGTGAACTAGGATCTGGTTATACCCTGAAAACCCATCCAAAAGTGAAATGATAGAGGTTCGAACTACCCTTTGCAAAATGTGATCCATCTTAGGTAAAGGGTAATTATCCTTTAAAGAGACTTTGTTTACATTTCTTAGGTCTACACATAGTCTGATTTCACCAGTTTTCTTCCTAGTAGGTACTAAATTAGATACCGACTCTGAAAATCTTATAGTTGCAATTATCCCTGCCTCATACATAAGTTTAATCTCTTTCTCAATCAGTGGTAGTAAGACAGGGTTGATTCTTCTGAGTTTCTGTTTGAATGGTTTCTGGTCTTCCTTCAAAGGTATGGTATGTTGAATTATTGAGGTATCATATGATTTCAAATCCTCATAACTCTAGGCGAAGACATCCTGGAATTCTCTCATGAGTTCAACATATTTTAACTTTTGGTCAGGAGTAGTTTTACCATTTTAGGATTTTCTTATGTTCCTAAGTTATATTCTTCAATGTTTGCTTTTAGTGGTTCCATCTTTGATTTCTTAGGAATGTCATTGGAATCAAAGAGGTCCTCTAGAGGAGTTAATCCTTAGGGAAGTGATTATCTTTTAGATCTATGACCTCTGTTTCCTCTTCATTTATCTCATCAAGGTCCATCTGTTTTATGTCTTGAACTTCCTATTTGGTGAAAGTTGTGGGATGAAGCATTTGAATGGAACTGTCTTCTATAATGTTGGCATCTACTTCATCTATCTATTTAGTAGCATCAATATCTATGTGACTATGAGAAAATTCACTATCTAAAGTCAGAAAGTTATTTATTTGCTCATCATTTTCGAAAACTTGCCAGTTCTTTACATTGTCAGGGATGGCAGGCCTATGCCTAATTTCAGCAGTGAACTGGTGGTTGGGCTTGAATGGCAATTTACAAGTACTGGCAAACATGGCCAGACTATGAGCATGTAAGTTGTGCTTCCCAGATACTACAACAAGCTGAGTTTCCAGAAAAGTATTAAGAATCTTTATCACTGTTCCGCTATAGCATCCTAATCTAGTATCTCTAGTAAGGTAGTTTCTTTTAATCTGATTAATAATTAATTCTGAGTCACCTATAACAAAAACTCTAATTTCTCCTAACCTTTTTACAATTTTAAGTCCTAGCAAAAGAGATTCATACTCTACCATATTGTTAGTGCATTTAAAATTCAGCCTGTAGGCATGGCCTTCAACATGGTCATTTTCTAAGTTATGCACCCAAATTCCTGCCCCTACCCCTAATTTATTTACTGAACCATCAAACTCTAAGTGCCAGAGAATTTCATGGACATAATCAGTGTCAGGGGTAATAGGAATTTGTTTAGCTGGGGGTTTCAGTTTTTCATTCTCATCAAGTTTATCTTTGTCATCTGATTGGTCCTTTTTATCTAAGATTTCTTGGATTTGAACACTTATTTCTACTATTTCAATTTCTTTTGCTTCTGCTGTTAAAACTTGTTCCTTGTTGGCAGGATTGATTTCGGCATTATATAGAATAAATGAATCCATATCTGAGTGCACTGAGTAGATAGGGAAATTTTGTGGTTTCTCCTGGCTACTTACAACGTATTTCATTAATGTTTCTCGATACAACTTCTTAGGTTGGCCAAAAATAGAGATAGTAGCGTAAGACATGTCCAACTGTAGTGATCCTTGAAGTTTAGCACCCTAGGACCTGGATAACAACATCCCATATTTTGTAGGAATATCTGCTACTACTATATCCATCAAGATTGTTTTAGCAGGGTACTGAACTAAAGAAACACACAAGTCTTTATAAACCATAAACATCTCACTTGGCTTGAATCAAAAGAAAAGAGATCTTTATAAGGTCTAGTGATATCAAGATCTAATTTCTCCATTACAGATTTGGGCATTAAGTTGTGAGATGTCCCAGAATCAAACATGGCATTATGGAGGATTTTGTCATGAATATTTAAACTCAAATAGAAGGGAGGAACACTTCCTTCCAGGTGTTTTCCATTTACTTCAGGTCCAAAGATCAGTTCTGGTTGGTCATCAAAAAAATTTACAGAGTCTTCGGTTCCAGTGATTTTAAGTGATCTGTTGATTTGTTCTCGGTAGGCATTATGTTTAGCTAATTTGGACAGTGGAACAACTACCTTTAATTTGTCTACTTCGGCTTCCAGATTAAAAGGTTTTTCAGTTTGGGCTTTAGTGTTTCGAACAATTTGATTCTCTCTATTTTCTGGATATTTAGTGTTTTTGTCTTTTTCATGAGTAGGGTTAGTATTTACATTTTCTCCTAAATTAACTTCTGGAGGTTCTTCCACAATTGCCTTAGAGGTAAGGGGAATGGAAGAATCTCTGTTATTCTATTGATTATCAGATATATCTTCTATTATTGGATTAGAGGGGTTATTGTTAGATCTGGACAAAATTTGTACATGTGAAGGTACTGCTTTACCTTTGGCTGGTTGTTTTGGACCTTTTTGTTTGTTGTTATCAGGAACATCAATTCTTTTACTTCTCAAATTATACTGTTTGTGCACTTCATAGATAGCTGTGTCATATCCCTCCTTGAAGTCAAATGATTCTCCAGACTGGGTTTGAAATTGTTTGAGAACATGAGCCTCTTGATCTTCTTGAGTTGAAAACACTTCTCCTTCATTGTTAAGTCCCATTAGATTTATCTGAGTATCCTTAGGGGGATCTTCAAAACTAGAAGCTTCTATGTAATTTTCTTGGAAAGGGGGTCTAATGTTCTGATCAGGGCTAGTTTCCCCAGTGTTTTGATTTTGGTTTTTTCAAAAATTTGGATTTCTCCCTGTATTGGCCTGCTGACCCTTCCAAGGTGATTTTCCTTCTATGGTTTCTACCCTATCCCCTAGTCTTTCCATTCCTTTGATTATAGCATCCAGTTTTTGTTCCACAGGTGAAGATTCTTCTTTCAGTGGTATCCTTCTTTCACTTCTAGCCTTGGTACATTTTGATATCAAATTAGCCTCAACACTGACAACTATACTTTGCATTTCTTCTAAAGTTCAGGGGGCTCTTTGCCTTAGCTGAAAAGCCATATCCAAATCAAATCCATCTGGGAACTTGATCAGGGCTAAGTCGGGTGGGGGTTTGAGGTTTTGAGGAATTTCATTGTAAACAACATTGAACCTAGATTTCTTGAGTTCCCCTCTTAAGATTTTCATATTCAGATAAGATTTGCAGAGGATATTTCTTCTTCTCCCAATGATTTAAGAATTGTGTACAAAGGGCTTCTAGGTCATTTATACTGTTTTCTCTTAGAGCCCTAAACTAAGTTCTGACTTCCCCTGTTACACTTTGGACAAATATTCTCATTTTAATATCATCAGCATCAATCTCATATATTTCAAAATAGTCAGTCATTTTTTTGGTATGCTGTTGAGCTGTGTAGGTACTGGTGCCATCAAATTGGGTGATTTTACTTTGATAGTCTAGGGGCATGGCACCCAAGTTGGCAGGTAAATTCAGGGGGGTATACTTGTTTGCCATAGCTGGAGGGAGTGATGAAACAACAGATGGGGTAGCGGTAACAATAGGAATGTGAGTTGTGGATGGAGGGGTAGAAGGAGGGGTTTGTGGTGGAGTAGTTTGGGGTTGAGATGTATGAGGGAAAGATGTGGAACTTGCAGAAGCAACAACGATTGTAGAGGGATCAGGTGTTTGTTTAGAAGTGAGTTCAGATTGTATTGAATTTTGTAAATGTCTGTCAATTGCAACACTGATAGCTTCAAATTTTAAGTCTTCAATAAACACAGGGTCATGAACCAAGTGAACCAATTCAAAATCGGAGAATGTTACAAACAAAGAGGTTTCAAACTGCTCATCAAAGGGATCATCCTCAAGATAAACTCACTTTACAGGGCAAGATGTTGATCTGTAAATAGGCCGAGGACTAGCAGTAATTTCTAGACTTTCCTGTCTCCTAAGAATTTTGACCTAGTATAACGAGTCCTTTTTGAAGCCAAAATTTTTGGTTATGATTTTCTGAATTAATATCAACAACTTCTGTGTTTCTTTAGGATTTTGAAGTTGATTAAAACAGTCCTAAAGATTTGTTTAACTAAGGAACTGGTTTATGTTTAGTTCATAAACTAGACCGGAGATAGACTGAAGCAGCATTCATCTACTTATGATCTTGCAAAGCAAGAGCAGTTCGAAGGCTACTTAGCTAACTTCAGGCTCCATCTGTAGTTTATAAAGTAAACATTGATGATAACAAATTTCTGTTCCCCAGTGGAGTCGCCACTATTTTATCACTCAGATTTTCCCAGAAGTTGTAAGAAGGCGAAAGGGGTCCGAAGTAACAACAAACCAATCTTTTAGACAAAAAATCTAGCCAATCTGTGTCCAGAGAGGGCTCTCTCTTTAATTTTTAGCTTTGTTTGATAAGGTTTTAGGCTAGTTATTAGAGCTTAGGGTTTTGTTTGAATTTGTTGATGAAGTTCAATAGAAAAGGGGTAGAACTGAATAGTTTAGTCCATTGGGCTAATGGATTCAGGGAAAATGGCTCAACTGGATTTGGTTTCTCAATAAAGGATGGTTTCATAGGGAAAGATAGATGAACATGGAGCAAATAGAGACTAAAAAAGATGGGATGGGCTTAAAGGGTTAAAGGGCAACTAAGAATCCTTCAACATACTTTAAGAGAGTAGAACATGAATAACCAGCAATAAGGAGCAATTAAGAATTCTTTACTAGATGATTAAGATGAATAAACTAGAAAACATGAGCAATTAAGAATTCACTATTTATACTAGTTCAGAAGAAAACATTGAGAACAAAAACGATTGAAGATATATTGCACTTAAGCACTTTCTAAATTATTATTTTTCGTTTAATGTTAAGATATGGAACATAATGAGTATACTAAACTAGAAAACATTAACACATGAGATATAAGATACTTATTTGCTTGATGTCCAAGACATGAATCCTAAGAAAAGTCCTTTACATCAATCCTTCATCCAGCCAGCCATGAAAAATTTGTCCAACAACACTTTTTATTTCAAAATATCAGTTTTATAGCAATGTTGAAGAATCCACCCCCAATACTCCAAATGGGGGTGTATTTATACAAAAACTTTACAATGAAATATCTGATAACAAAGTGAGATATAAACTAGGATGACTAATCATATCTTTCAAGAAAATAGGTCCAGAAGACATCGTAGATGACAGATAAGGCAACCGAATGGTTTTCTGTCCCTATTCTTGAAAATGTGCTGGAGTTAGGCACTATGATTTTGCCTCTTGCTGTCCTTGGTGTAATTATGTGCTGGCTGCTCTGTTTTGATTTTTATACTGATACACTTTACTTGCATCTGATACTCTTTACTGTTGATCTCTTTTCATCCTATTTATCTTTATGGACTGTAGTAAAAATCAAAATTTACCTTTTACCAAGGATAAATTACAAAATTTCAAGCATTTTTTCCCACCATTTTGGCTGTGGTATTCTAGTTTTCTAAAGCTTTCTGAGGGTTTCATCTCTTTCTGTATACCTGAAGAATGTGGGCTGAATTGGGAACAAGTGTTTCAGCTCATGCTTGACATAGAACAAGTTCTCTAGGCTGTCATAGAGAACTCGGCCTGTAGGGAGCGCTTTTATTCCTGATGCACTTGTTGATGAACTTGCTTGATTGCTTGCATTTTATTCAATTTATCCACATAATCTCTATGCTTCATTAATCTGTCATTAATCACTAAAGGAATTGGTAGCCCTTTATTCTGCAAAATAGCAAACTTCTCCATGAAAGCATTAATCTCTACCTGCATGCCATGACATCTTATTTCTAAATTCCGCACCAAAGTTTTCTTGGTTAATACCCTTTTGATTTCCAAAATGGTTTCTGTTCTATCTGTGATGCCAAACTCTTCCAGCTGTTCCTTATTCCTGGTATTCAAAAAATGTATGAGCTTGTTGGCTTCATCAGGCATTTGTCCTAATTGTGCTTTTGTCCTTTGAATTTCTTCCTGGGTTGTCTTCACTAGATCAATCTGCTAAAAAATTACTTGGATGGATGGCCAAACATCATTTATGGATTGAGTGATGTTGGCCCAAAGAATTTTCTTGATTTTTGCCAGAGGCTTGTCAAAAGTGAGATATTTTTCTAATGTCTTCACTTTATTCTCTAATGTTTTAATCTCTCTTGTTTTTTCTACAACATTTATCTTTAAGAGATCATAGCTTCGTTCCAGTTTAGCAAACTGTTCTTTTACCTATTTTAGCTCTGAAACTTGTAGCCTCATGTCCTCCATTGACTTTATTAATTCCTTTGTGCTCAAATTGGCACCGCTGCCCTGTGTATCCCTGTTGTTCCTGTTGTTGCTGTACCTGTGACCACCTTTGTTGTGGCTGCTGGAATATTTGGCGCTAATGCTGTCCCAAGTGTAGAGGGGACTGCTGTTGATACTACTAGTATTACATCAGAAGGCTGAGAGGTAGACTCTCTCTGCTTGTCCTTTAGTGCCTTTTCTAGTTCTTGTTCAGTCTCATTCAGTCTCTCATTTAGTTTCAAAAGTAAATCCATCAAATCCTCTTCAGATTTTTGCTTTATCATCTTAGTAGTCTGTGGATTCCTTGAAGGAGGCAGATTTAGCTGCTTCCTTAAGGTAGCAATATCTTCATCTTTCTTTTTGATTAATGCTTCTATACCCTTCACATCTTTGGGATTATGTCCCAATCCAATAATAATTTCTTCTAAAGACTTTATTCTGTTATCTTTAGCCAAGGAGGAGGCTTTCTCTAAGTGAAGTTGGGTAGTAGTGTTATCCAAAGAATTTTGTAACCTATGGGCCATCATTGCCTTACCAGTCAAGGTTGAATAAATCCTTTCTCCAGTTTGTTTATGCAATTCAATCTGGTCCATAGGATGAATATCCTTTGCCATGACTTCCAAATCTGTTCTGAGATAATCTGCTGCTGATTGAGGCTGTTGCACTTTAGGCTTAAAGTAGCTCATTATCATTTTGCCTTCCTTAATGCAATAGGCTGACATTAATCCCTGTTGATTTGTGGGGGTCATTTTCAAATATTGATCGTAAATTTGAAGCCTCAATGGATCATTCTCGAAATTTATTTCTGTGAACGTTTTCTTGATATCTAAGGCATCTTTCACTGGTGGCTTGAGGGATGATACCTCTGCACTTTGCTGCCTTTCTAGCTCCTGTCTCTGTGAGCTAGTGGATGTTCCTCCCAATGGAAAAGTTTGCTGGCTAACTACCCTTTCTTCTCGCTAACTATCTGTAGTCTCTTCAACAAATTCCTCCTCTGAAAGGGGATTTAGTCTTTGTCTTTTTGTTCCAGGCTATCCTGAAGGTTCACTGGTAGGGGTAGTAGTTTCCCTGTCCCTCTTTTTATTCCTTTCCTCATTCAGAGGAGTTTGTAAGTTAGGAGTTTCTTCTACATTTCCCTGAGTTGGAAGAGTTGGCATTTGGACCTGTTCTTTGGAAGTTGCAGGTTTCTTAGACATTGTAGACTGTTCTGTGACTTGAATGCTGGTTTCTAATTCTTTGCCCTTGGATGACCCTATAGCTGGTGTGCTGGTTTCCTGTGGAGGTTGCTGAGAGGTTCCAACAATGGATGCACCAATTCCTGACCTTCGAGATAGCTTGAATGGTAACTGTATTGGGGAAGTGAATAATGCAATGGTAGGTTTGATAACTAGTTCTGGGTTGCGTCGCTGTAAGTTTTTTGACTAGGTGGCGATTGGAAAGCTTTAACAATTGACTTGGACGTCTTTTGCATGGGAACACAGATTCACAGTATAAACAATGAAAACAACATTTTGTTTGTTTTATTTAACAAAGTCAAGGTTGGCGGGATATTTTGGTTATAGGGTGGATGATGTGCATGGGGAAATAACGTTTTGTCATTTGTGGAGGGCGGTAAGCGGTGTGGTATCGCACCGCTTTTGGGATCGGGTGGTATTCGATCGAAAGCCAGCGATCCCGTTGATTGCATGACGCGTGGCAGAGGTATGGGATGAAAACCACCTGGTGATCACACATTAACGCGCGGTCACCAAGGGGGGTGTGATATCAACGACGACCGTTGGATGATGGAGATGGGATCGGATGGTGGACGGGCGAGTAATACGATGGAGCTTTAGCTGCGGCGGGCCCAATATAATTAACAATGAATTAATCATATCGGGGTGATTGTGAATGGATAGGGAGGTTATTAATTAACCAAGCGTGTTAATTAATCCCGTTTAATAAAGCGGAAGATCGAGGTTCTTAATGGGTTACTGATTAACTCATTAATCCTATTTTAACACAGATTATGGTTGTATTTAACCGGGGCGGGATATATAATATTTCGGGGTTTTATATATTTAAATAATACGGGAGTGGGTTAATTTTTTAAGGGATTTATATAATGATATGTTAATAGTTAATATGATAAATGAAATGGAAAGCGCTAAGTTAAAACATTTCATGTGTATATTTGAACTTAGGCTTTAAGTGAAAAAGGGCTTTTTATGTAACATTTTGAATTTTTTTCCTAAGTAAAATATGATTTTACTTAGGAAAGGACTTATGAAAGTAAATGAATGGTTTATGGATGATTCTAAGTACTTAGGCTTTTTTAAATTATTGGGCCGAGGGTACGGTCCCTCCAAAAGTCAGAGAAATGCTCTGAACCCCTCCAATTTAGCAAATGCCTTAGTGCTTAGGGGAAATTAGTGAAAAATTAGGGAAAAGGAGAAAGAGAGTTAATCATTGTGACTTTGCTTTGCTTGTGATGTCTTCAATGTTGTGTATGCCTTTGCCTTATGATGAAAAATGAAGGATTAACACATTTAGAGACATTATTCCTCATACATAATTCTGCAACATCATCTACCTACCCTACCTACTTTAACCTAACATTTTTTTCTTCGTTATTAGGGTGCACTTAAACTGGAAAACCCTCTTCAACTTCCTTTTCTTTTACATAATGATTTCTATCTAAATCTACACTTATTACATCCAAGGTCTTAGATTAAATTGTTGAGTTCATTTTTATTTACTCTACCTATCTACTTATCTGCCAAGATTACACTGTTTGGTCAGATATTTATTCTCTATCTCTACAACATGAAATTGAAAGATGAATGAGCCAAGTTGAAACAGTTTGACTCTTCATGAATTGTGGCATAAGTAACAAGCTGCACAAAATTGTTTATTACACAAAATGAAAAAGTAGTGGCATTTAGACTTGCACACTTTCTTGGTCCTTTTTGTTTGGGGTTCATTTTTTTCATCTTTTCGACCATATTTATTCTTTTTACCCTTTTATTTTTCTTTTAGGGTATACCCTCTTTACATTTTTAAATTTTTTGATTTTTTGAAAATATGGAAAACCTTTGCAAAAAGAAAAGGTATGAACAGACTACAGAGATCATCAAGTCAATCATGACATATGACACCTATTGGTATAGGGGCCTAACACCACCAATAATTGTACCGAACTTCCTCAACTTAAACCTTTGGTTCATGAAGCATTCCCCGAGTCAAATATTCCAGAAGTCTATGTTAAATTTTTGGGCCCACCTAAGAAATTCAAAACGTTGCACACAAATCACCCTTGTGCCCTATGTGATCATCAAGGTCACTATTCCCATTGTTTCTCTCATCTTCTGAATTTCACAATTGCCTTGGGGCGCTCCGCAAATACTAGGCCACTAGTAGTGGATCATCTACTCCTCTACCCATGGATTATGGTACCAGTAATCAACCAAAACAAGGATACTATGGTCCCACCATCGTGATCCCTCCCCCCGATTTCGAGATGACGGACACCACAGGCCATGTTCTTTACCTATCATCATCCTTGATTTCCTCACAGGTAAACCTTTCTGAGGTTTTTGTGCACGCTTTTGTCGAACCTCTTTCGACAGAATCCCAGGTCTTAACATCCGTAGATCCTCCATCTACCAGCTCATCGTCTACCATTCCAAATGATGCATATGTGAACCTTCTTTCTCAGGTTGCTGCACCAGGTAATGTCGCAGTCAGTCTTCCTCCCGTCCGTCCATCTCCCAGCCTGATGAGAACACCATGGAAGCTATGTCTACCCATGATTACCCCTGCACTTAAGAAAGGGGGCATTTCTTCAGAGGATTTTGAAGGCCATTTCCTTCCTAATTCTCCCAATGCGCTCTACCTCAAGAAATTTTGTTCATAGCACATCCATTTGATTTGCGTGTCTTTATTTCTGCGATGAAGTTAGGTAGATTGCATCATCTCATCTGTTGTCTTTTGCACCTTTTAGATGGATCCATCATCCACACCATATATCGGTCATGCCGATGGTGCGAGTCTCTCTCTCGAAATCTAGCCTCGGCAACCTGGGCCATTTTTACCCCCTTGCATATGTTAGTCCTTTCGAACGGCATGTGCATTAGATCTGCCACCAATAATCAGGTTGAATATGATGCATTGATAGGTTTGTTAGTCGATTCCCTTTCTCATCGCATCCTTCATCTTCATGTTTGTTTAGATTCCTTGCTACTTGTCATGCAATTGAATGGTGTGTATCATGTGCATAACCAAGTCCTATTTAGAAAATATCTATGAGTTAAGCTGTTGGTACATGAATTTGAAACCATTATGTTCATTCATGTTCCTAGAGCCTAGAATCAATATGTATATACCATCGCAAAAAACATTCTAGATTGGCATCTATCACATGTATACCACAGAAGATAACCATAAACAAAAAATGGCGCACCATCATCGTCATATAAAATGCATAATCATATTATGTATCATAAAAGTGCTTGGAGCCATAGCTCTAAATACATCCGACATGCCCATAGCATGTTCCAAAAATAAAAATCAATGGGACCACATGTCCCAGCATCTAGTCATTGTCCAACGGATCTCATGCCAAAGGCTATGCTCCACCTGCACGTAGATCACATATTGCCTAACTAGCCATCGCCACGTGCCACACGATACCTCACCACTCTGAGGGAAGACCGGTGCACTCATCTGTGTACCGATCCTCTAAGTCATGCTATCTGCACTCTAAAACTCCAGTCATGAGTACGTCAAACCTACAATGAAGATCAACGAGCAACATAGTATTCTCTGGACCCTACTGTGATGATGGTGTCCCCTAATTTGTAGCCCCAAGAATTGCGCTCGGCCTGCATATCCTTTCGGCTTTACCGGTGCTATGTCTGCATACAACATATTTTACACTCTGTACCATATACATGTGATAAAAATATGAAATGTGCCATAATAATAGCAACTTAATACTTACCATCTAGTCCCCATGCTCGCTCGGGCAGAAGAGGCAAGTTAGGATCTCCCTGATAGTTCATCCTGCTATAATGGTAATCATCAATGTAAAGGGGCATCTGATCCCAATGTGCAAAAAACTCGAGTCAGAACACCCGTCTGAGTCTCCCTCGGCTTCCTCTCCATAGAGCTGCCTCCAGTGGTGCATCCTGGGCTCTTGTGGGCCCCCATCTCAGATCTATACATGAGGATGAATAGTGGGTATCTTCTCAAAGAAGAATGCACACAATACTGTACCAAAAACACAGTCATGGTTCACCTGCCTCTTGCAAAGACTCAACTGTCGTTTCACCAATGACAAAATCACCTGCTCCTGCCCATAGTTGGTCTTGGCCAAAACACTCTCAAACAACATCATCTGCCCACCAGTGATGTGGTGGAACTCCTTGTTGCCCAAGACCCGTAGCATAGCTACGACAACAACCTATGTCTCTAGTCTCTATAGGTCAACAAGCGGGATAGTCGTGCCCTTGACACGATCATCCTGTCGACAATGGCACTCCACAAACTCAGTAATGTTCCTCCCATGAGGTAACACTGGATGAATATCCCCTACCACTTCGAGGGGAGGCAGTCCGGTCAAGAAGTAAATATCCTATAATGTGAGCTCGATCTTATGCCCCTACACGAAAAATACCTCCTGGTATGGATCCCAATAACTCACAATTCTCGATAGCAAGGGCTCACCGTCCCTCATTAATGGGTTCTCTACCAACTTGAGAACCCCATAACGAGCCAATGCCCCTCGAACCACCTGATCCCCCTGGATCTTGGATCGAAGAGTATCTAATTCTCATTCATGCTAGTTGAATTTTAGCTCTGCCATGCCTGCAACACACCACATGTATTATCAGTTCAAAGAAGAAAAGAATGGTCTACACTAATCAACCTACAACCCCCACCAGGCTAGCAAACCAACCCTCTCTCCAACTCCAAATCGTAGTTTTAAACACAGAAAGTGCGAGATTGTAGGTTTCTAGCTGTTTCCTATGAGCCAGATTGCACTTGTAGGCCCAAAAAGTGTAATGCGATTGTGAGTAGGAGTAGGGTTCTCTCAGGAAGATGCTAGGTGCCAAAATTCAGGAAATAAACCATGAAATTAAAGAGATGAGTAAGGTTACCTGCCTGAAAGTTGCAAATCCTGATTCCAACAGTTGGTTTTTCTGCTACGATCTCCACAATATTTAGGGCCTTTTCCTCCTCTCCAAATTCACCACAACTCACTTATCAAATGAATCCAAATTGGAGGGAAAACATCCTTTCATAAGAAAAATCCCGAATTGTTTCTATCACCCATTGCGGCTAGACCATAGCTCAGTTTAACGAACTGTCATCACCGTTGGAAAGCTATCGCCGAGATCTACAATGGGTCTCCCTTATTTTCTTATGATTTGACACTTCACTAGGAAGCCATTTTTCCATGAAAGGTCACTTCGTCGCCTCTCAAAATCAAATTTCATCATAAAGAGACACTTGTACTTTGAGGTCCACCTCCTCTTAATAATTTTCGTACCATATGTTGATTTTCATCATGAGTAACCATCATCTACTCATGTTTTGATGGTCCCCACTGGGCCTAGTCTGTGTGGGAGCATCATCAAGTCATCCTTGTTCAAAGCATCTGCGATGAGTCACCCTTACATTCTTGGAGTTAGTTTCATATCCCATTCTATCATGTCACAGTATTCCATCCATATTTGCATACCGTTAATCATGTGTTTCTCATTTTGGCCTCCAATCATACTATCCCCATCCCCTCCGGGGTTGAGTCAATCGCTGCCAGGTCAACCATGCACTTTATGCTCTGACAAGGGAATTCGTCTGTTTGTCCCTTAGTCCCACTTTTTTCACACTATCCCTAGTATCAGACCATCAATCACATTACTATTTTCCCTCGTGATTTAGTCTAGGATCCTCATTGCCTCATCTATCACGGGCCCTATTCTGTCGACATCAGTTCATTTATTCCAGAAGAACGACCTAGAGGGCAATTTATCTCGGTTCCAGCTTCCATTTTTGTTCAACATCTTGGATCGAGTAGAGGGTCTCATTATTTCCCTTTGACTTGGTCATTTCATTTTCATGATCCATACACTTGATGGTCCATTGATGCAATAGATCGTACTAGTGATTCCTGGGTGTGTGTGAGATGTTTCAGACCTCATGAGGGGGTGGCCCTTCAAGTAGCCCCACACATGCTTGGATGCATTCTTATTATACTATAGCCTCAGATACAGTTCCGCAGAGTTGATGGGTTCGGTGCCTATTGATTGCAGTGTTCATATCATGCAAGTCTCCTCCAGATGATCCATTCATTTTTACAGAGCCCTTCCTTGTTCAACAGGGCTTCACCGGTTGTTCTATCCTCCCTCCCACCCATTTTTTGAGGGAAGGACCTTTGTATGTCATGTACTCAGATATTATTGTATTCAATCTTGGCTCATGTTTTTTCTAAGTGCATTATGTATATGGGACACATTGTATTATTTTCTTACTCTGTTATGCCAGCATGTCATGTACCATTTAGCATGTACTTCATTGGTCAGTTTTATATTTATGGACGAACCATTATTTTTGTAATAAGTTATCTCAATAGGTATGGGTATGCCTCCCCTGCCTTATTGAGGTCCGGTACCACAACATAAAAGGAGACTTGCATTAGTTTCACCCCCTCTGTCCCTATCCTCTTTCAATTCAGCTTCATTGGTCACTCTCTCTCTCTCCGAATCCCCTGTGTTGTCTAGTGATTGTGTTTTTACAATGTAATTCAGTCATATGTTTTGCTCCTAACACTCGTACATTGGGGGTCAATCTGTTATCACAAAAAAATTGATCATCTAGCCTAATTTACCAGATGGATCGAAGTACACCATGTAAAACCAATTTTACCATAGTAAAATTGCTTTCACTGTGAGAAATTACTTAATAAACCATCTGTGTTAAGTAATTTATAGTTAAACCCATGAAGAATAATTAAATAAATCATTATTTATTTGATTTTCTTCTAGGAATATATATATATATTATATATATTATATTGATATATATATATATTAATCATTACCTATGTTACCCATGGGGGATTTGAACTAGTGACCTTTCACAGGAATGCCTTAACAACGCACCCATTCACCGTCAATCCAAAGGCCCGTGGGCTTCTTCTAGGAATAAGTAATTAAACCATTGTTCAATTATTATTCCTTGTCAAATATGACCCAGTCATGAAAAATAAATAGATAAGTAACTAATTATTTTATTTTTTTCTAAGGGTAATTAATTAATCACTAATTAATTATTATTCTTTGTCAAATTTGATTAAATCGCTTAGGAATAATTAAATAAATCATTATTTGTGTATTATTCCTTAACTAATTCCTTAAGATGATAAATAAATCATTTATTTATTTATTATTTATAAATAAAAGTTTAAATATTTTTTCCCTCCTAAACAAATATAATAAAATATTCTAGTTGGTAATTCCAAGAATGAGATCAATAATATTTTATTATTGCTCATTATTCGAGGATAACTCAATATTTTGTTATAAATAGAAGGGTTTTCCATTCATTATTCACTTTTGATTATTTTCATTGTTGCGCTAACTGTTGTAACTCTGATTATTTTCATTGTCCCACACCATATTTTTGCTGGGTTTATATATTATAGAGGAGAGAGACTCTACACAAGCTGAAGATGTTTGCGGATAGCCAAGAACCCACCCCATAGAGGGGGACTAGTAACATCTATTTGTTCCCTTCATAGGTGTTATAATAAAAGCTATTCTTTGTATAGATGGTTTCCATTGGATGATTGGAGTTATTACTCTTTCTTTTTGCTGTTTAACTATGATTGTGGCATAGATCCAGACTTTGGAAGGTTTTGTTTCTATCAATTACTGCAGATCTACAATGTTTAGGAGCCATTTATATTGTTGAGATTGTTTGTCATCCACAATCTTATGTGGGTTCTTTTCGTACATCTTTTAGAAGAAAACACTACAACAGACACCACTACCTTTTGAAAATGTCATTGTAGGATTATTAAAAGATTCATCCTTTATGGGAACTTTCACCCTTCCTCCTCTTGAAAATCCCCCTACAATTATTCTGATCAACATGATTTTGACTGGTACTATTCCATATGATCACTGGCTAGTGCCTAAGAGCTCCAACATTGACTCTTTCGGTGACCATATGCTGCTCAACCCCTTTGTGCTAACTTATGAAGCTATTCAACTGGCCTGTTCAACAAATTCTGAAAATAGGAACTCAATAGGCTTGGTTGATTGTTCCTCCCAAGATTTAGGTCTAGTTTCACAATTTTATCTTTTCAATGACACCTTTCCCACTGACGAAAGCATCATGGAGATCTTGGTTTCAGATGAGAAACCATGGGACGATAATCATCATCGTTCATCTTTCTTTCCTCATCTCGAAATGCTTGAGAGTAATTTTGAAGACTATTTCTCCCCTAAGTTTACCGAGGAACCTCATAACCCCATCTCCATTCATGAGGTGAATTCTGAGAAAAACCTAGTAAATATCAAGGACATTATTCCCCTCGACATTTCAGTTAAGTCCGAAATTGTTGAGGATGTCCATATCGACGCAACATTCTCTGTAGACAAGCTTACGATTTATAAGGACCTTTTTCAATAATTTTGTGACGTGTTTGCTTCGTCATAGGAAGTGATGCTATGCATTGATCCAAATATTTTGGTGCACGTAATTAAAACATATGCAGATTCCAAGCCATTTAGAAAATGTTTGCGTCTAGTTCACCCTAAGAAGTCTGCTGCGATTAAGGCGGAAGTTGAAAACATTTCGTGTGTTGGTTTTATTTATCGTGTTCCTTTAACCAATTGGGTCTCAACATTGTTCTGGTAATGAAGAAACATGGTACGATTTGCGTATGTGTCAATTATCGGGAAATTAATAGAGCTTGTCCTAAGGAAAACCACCCAACCCCTTTCATCAATCAAATTTTTGATGATTGTGCCATGAGTGGAATTTTCTCATTTATGGATGGGTTCCTTGGCTTCAATAAAAGAAACATACTCCCATCTGAACAACATAATAATGTGTTCATTTTTCCATAGGGTGTGTTTTCTTATCTAAAACTTCCTTTCGGCCTTAAGAATACAGGAGCAACTTTCCAACAAGCAATGAATTATTCTTTTCATGATATTAAGAATATCATGTAGCCACACCTTGATGATTTTCTTACCCACTCTAAGAGTTTTCAAGACCATCCAATACAACTCAGATCCATCTTCCTACGATGTCGACACTGTAATATCCGATTAAACCCACATAAATGTGTTTTCTGTGTTCAATCTGGTCGACTTCTAGGATTCATCGTGTCCAAACAAGGAATTCACATTAATCCTCTGAAATTCCAGGCAATCCTTGATTTGTTAGCCCCGTCTTCTCTCATAGTTATAATTCCTGCACGGGAAGGCTAACTTTCTATGACATTTCTTCCCTAACTATGCTGAATTTACTAAAGGATTTATTCGTTTACTAAAGAAGGGGGTTCCCTTTCATTGTGATAATACCACTCATAAGGTTTTTGATGCATTAAAAATGGTATTAGCCCAAGCATCATTACTATATCCCCCTGATTATCATCGAGACTATTTCATGTACAATATTGTAGCTATTACTACTATTGTTGTGGTATTGGTACAAGAAGACGATTTAGGAGATGAACACCCTATCTACTACCTGGGATGTAATTAAACCGATACTGAAGCCAAATACTCCCATAGTGAAACGTTAGCTTTGGTAGTTGTTCAGAGATTTCACCACTATAATTTGCTTCACAAGACTCTTGTAGTTTCTGATTGTAACCCTGTGACCTACATGTTGTTACATCAATTGCTAGGGGGAGAATAATTGAAGTGGATAATTATCCTCCAAGGGTTTTATTTGGAATTCATTAAATCCAAGTCTAAAAAATCTCTAGTCTTTGTCGAATTGATCTGCGACCTTCCCTTTGCTACTTCAGAATCAACAACTAATGACTTGATCCCTAATGAAATGTTGTTTCTGATCAACTCTTTTGTTCCTTGGTATGCAGATATCATAATTTATTTCTAGACCCAACCTTTCCAGCGTGACACTACTTGTTTTGATCAATGTTGAATTCGACACTAGGCTCGCCAATTTATGATAATTGGTGACACGCTTTATCGCTGTGGTGTTGATAGATTTTTTTGACGATGCCTTACACATGGGGAGGCTGAGAAATATTTGAATGATTGTCATGCCGGAGCATGCGGCGAACATATGTTTGGATAGGTTACCACCCAAAAGATATTACATGATGGTTACTTTTGGTCGAATATATTCTGAGATCAAATTTTAGCAGTCCAAAAGTGTCACACGTGCCAAATCCATAACTATAAAGCATGTGTTCTGCCTGCTTCTTTGCATCCAGTTGTTGTTGTTAGACCCTTTTCTAAATGGGGCATTAAATTCATGACCTGTAACCCTTGCTTGGTCGGGGGGCATGGTTACATAATTGTTGTTGGAGATTATTTTACTAAATGGGCTGAAGTAATGCCTACCTACAACAACAATGACAAAACTAATGCATTATTTCTTTTTAATCACATTATTGCCAGGTTTGGTGTGCCACAAGCTATAGTTACAGACCATGGTAAACATTTTCACAATTACATGATGTTCGAATTGATTTCCTTGTTGGGCTTATGACATGATAGCTCAACTCCCTATTACCCACAGGCCAACAATCCAGTAGAAGCTATTAATAAGGTTTTGAAAACAATGCTCGAACACATGGTATGGATTCATAAAACGAATTGGCCTACTATTCTTTTTTCAGTCTTGTGGGCATACCGCACATATGTGCGAACATTGACTGGATTCACACCTTTTCAGCTAATGTATGGTCCAAAATTCATTCTTCTAATTGAATGTGAAATTTGGTCATTAAAACTTGTCATCCAAATTCTTCTTACTACCTTTGCCAAAGAAGAACATTTTTTGCAACTACCTCGACTAGATGAGACTCGATGCGATGCCACAATGGCAATCAAAGCTCATAAAAAAGGTGTCAAAGCATAATATGACCAAAATTTTAAACCTTGTGCCTTATTGGAAGGTGCTGTGGTCCTTTTGTATGACCAGGAAGTTGATAAACTAGGGCATGGGAAACTTGAACCAATGTGGTTAGGTCCATATATCGTTAAAGATGTTCTTGTGAAAGGGGCCTATTAGCTTGTAGAATTTGAAGGAATTCTCTTGGTGCAACCCTGCAACGGGTTGTACCTCAAAAGGTATTATGCTTAGAATTTCTGTACATAGTCAGTGTGTACATACTGTGTAGGTTTTCTAGTGTGTGTTTTCTTGAGTTATTTCTATAGCCTCTAATTATCTTGGTTTAAATTTGATTTTCATATGTTAGTGTTCCCTTGACTATATGTTGGTTATAATGATCGTGCTAGTCATAGTACTCGAAATCTTTCCTCCGCAGCGTACAAAATCTATGCTCCCAATGACAAGATAGTGAGTTTGGAAGGGATTTACAATGGTCACTCAACTAATAACATTGCTGAGTATAAAGCATTGATCTAACTTTTATCTGATTCCATTTTGCGTGGTATTTGTTATTTGGTCGTCAAAATCGATTCAGAACTCGTGGTGCTACATATAAATATTGTTCATTCAGTAAGAAGCCTAACTATGTTACACATGTTTTTAAGGGTTTTCCTCTTAGAATGACATTTTGATTACATTCAATATCAACATGTTCATAGGAGTCTAAATACATTAACATATGCATTGGCTAATCATGTATTAGATAGACATTTGCGACATATGTAAGATACAACCATCATCATACATTGTGCAAGAGAGTAGAATAAGCAGAAAACATCCATAAATAGAAAACTGTATATAATGTTTGGTTTTACAAAAATTGTGTCTGAGACACATATGGTCCATGACCTATAATAACAAAATACATGTAGACAAAATATGGCTCAAAGGCCTCCTAGGAGACTAATCCTAATGATGCTCACGATATCATACGATTGCATGAGCAAATTTGTGCAAAAATCGACTGATATGAGTCGAAATTCCTATAGTGTACCGTTGTAGATGCATAGGAATCTCTTCAACCCTTGTTTTTGGCACACTTCGGGTCAAACCCTCAACGTGGTGCTTGAACGCGGCAAGTATCTCCATAGTGTCAGGATCAACCATCTCTTCCTCTGCCCCTACAACTCCAACCTATACAAGATGTGGTTGTGCTTGTCGATGAATGGGCAACATGCCTACTTGTTTCACAGGTCCAATATCTACATGTAAAATTGATTGTTAGCCTTTGATACATTAAATAAATAAATAAATAAATAAATAAATAAATATATATATATATTATTATATATATATATATATATATATATTATTAATATATATATATATCTATATATATATATAATTTTAATTTGTAAAACCCAAAAAGATTTGAAATGACATTATTTTTATCTGCATTGTTCCATTGCTCACCTTAAGGTAAAACAAGCTTTGGATCTCCACGAAAATATGCTCCGGTGTAAAAGTAGTCTTCAATCATAATCAATTGTTCCCACAACCAATCAAAGAAGATAGGAGTGAATGTCATCATTGACGCTCCTCCATGTTGAGCCATGATATCTACCCATTGCCTCATGTGAGACTCTCTAGGACTAGGAAGCTCGTGGGCCATCTTCTGAGGTTGTAGCAATGATTCTCTTTGTAAAGAAAATGATTCCACAATAGATCCATATCCAAAGTTTTTCCATATTTTGGTCTTTTATCTATTGAGTTGTTCCTACAAATTGACTAAAACCCCTTCACACCAGTAGAATACTATGGGTGCCAAGCATTCTAAAGCATACTGCATTTGGGACTTGGTACTGTTGTACCTTTGAGATAATAATGGTCAGCTATTATGCCAGAGCATCTAAGATAAATGTTTTAGGGGTTTTGTTTTAATTTGGGATACCAATGGATGAAACAGATATAGAACTGATGTGCCTAACCTCTTGGATAATATCAATATCTCAACAGAGCGCTGCTATAAATATTTACACAGTGAAATATCTTTTATGATGATGCGCAGAAACATAAAACTAATATGATCGCCACAGTTTTCAAATTGAAAGCTAGATAATCATAAGTATGAAAACCTTTAAACCATGTTTGCAGGTTCGAGAAAATATACATGAGCTTACAATAGATGTTGATGATTTATTAATTTTGAGGGAATTAATTAAACAAACAATTCATTAACTCATTCTCTTTATAGATTATCACTTCAGAAAGCTTATAGGAATAAATTGAAATACAATTACTCCTACCTAGTTATCTATGCAAGACACAAATATATGAAGAAAAACATAATGAATGACACTGGAAACACTTATAGGAAACACAAACTATGCAAAATGGAATTCAGAATCCTTTGCTTCGTATTAATGATCCAGAAAGATTAATTACATCAGATGCCTAGAAATGCTTCTTCAAGGGTGGAACCCTGAATAACTCGTGAAGAGAGTTATTTATACAACAGTAGGATGAAAAATATCCTAAACTGCTTTTACAAAAATAGATTATTTACACAATCAAAAATAAAACTGTCTAATGATCTGGCACTGCTTTGGTGTTGCGCTGTTTGATGACTAATGCTAAAAAAGGTGAAAAATGGTTGGAGCTGGTTGAATGTTCCCACAAAAGCTGAATACTGTTCCATTATCCTCAATCCAGTAAATCTGTTAATTCTTCGCATCGTTTCTTATCTAGGATAGAAATATTTGTTACCCTCCCGTAGATTTCATCCATCTCGGTATATTTAGTAAAAGTGGGTTTTACTAAAATATGTGCTTGATTTCATCCAGGATGAACAAAGAATCCCTGAGTGTTTTTACTATGAGAGCTGGTGTTGTTGATCCTTTGATATTGACTACTGAAGCTGCATGAGTGCCCACCTCTGTTAAATTCTTGATGTAATCTTCAATTGGCATCAATTTATCATTAATAACCATCATGGAAGGTAAACCTTTTCCAATCGAAGGCTCAATTTTGTTGAAGAATCTTTGAACCATGTTGTTAACATTACTGCACTTTTCTTCTACCTGAAGGTTGAGATTTCTTTTAGTGATAACCTTCTTTACTTCTAATATTGTTGCAGTTCTGTCACTTATCCTTAACTCCTCAAGCTCATGGTCATCCTTGGAATTTAGAAATTTTATTATATCAGAGGCAGTCTCTGGCATATCCTCCAACTACCTATTTATGGATTCCACTGCTTCCTGAGGTTTCTCCAAAAGATCTTTTTGGTTGAAAATTATCTTAATGGAGAGCCAAATCTCCTTGATTGCCTCTGTGATTTCTTCCCACATAATTTATTTTGCTAAACCCAACTTGTTTCCTATGAAGGAATCTATGATTTCTTTCTTCAACACTTCCACTTGGCCTTTGAGTCTGTTTGTTTTAGTTGTGTGTGTACTATCTGATATCGACTTCAAGAGCCGTAATTCTTTGAGCTCATCCTTCAATTTATTGATTTCTCCTATCTGGATAGATAGGTTTTGAACAACTTTAGTAAGCTGTTCATCTCCTTCTGTTATACCTGTTGTTGATGTAGTGGCTGTAGTAGAAACTCTGGTGATGGGAATTGCTACAAGAGAAATTGCATCTGTTGAAGTTTGAATGTTCTTGATAGCTTCCTCCTTCTCCTTAACCAACTTCTCCATCTACTCTTCCATTTGTTTTATTTGCAAATTATGTTCTATTATGAGCTTCATCATGTCTAACTTTTGAGTCTCTGTCTCCTCGATTTCTTTGGCCATTGGATCCTCAGAGGTTGGTAGTTTTAGCTGTTTCTTTAGTGCTGCAACTTCAATGTTCCTTTTCTTGATGAGATCCTTTGCAACATTTATGTTTTATGGATCATATCCCATCCTTAGCACTATATTTTCCAGGGACTGAATCTTGGTATCCTTTGCTAACGAGGAGACCTTATGCAACTTTAATTATGATTGAATGTTGGCCAATGTAACCTTCAATTTTGACAAACTCATAACAATGTTTGTCAGGGTTGAAGCAACCATCTGTCCAATTTGTTTATGCATCTCAATTTGATCAATTGGATGCACATCCTGGACATTGAACTCAAAAGAAGTATGTTTATGATATTGTGCTGTAGTCTTGGGCTAGGGAACTCGGGCTTGTAAAAAAATCCATTTGCATCTTCCCTTTCTCAGATTCAAAGATTGAAAGAAGCCTTGCTTGAGAGCTGGAAGAATGCTTCTAGAACTGGGTGTAAGTATTCAACTTCAATTCCTCATTATTTCTTTTGATTTCACTAAAGACATGGAAGATGTCTTCCTCTTTATTCTCTAGAATTCCTCCAACATGTTGGATTATCTGCTTTTCATGAGAAGTGGTGGACTGAGTTGGAGACTGTATAGACTGTTCACCAGACTGTGAATCAACACTCATAGAGACTCTTTATTTCTTTTTCTTGTGAAAGAACTTGAAGCCTTGGCTTGTTGCTTCTGTTGCAGGTGAAGATTGTTATTCCATCTCTCTCTTGGCTACCTTTTCCTATGCAATTGGAGTTTGCATACTTGATGTAGATACTACCTGCTCCTCAGCCTCCTAGAGGGTATTCTCTACCCATTCCAACTGATTCTTGAACTGTTCTATCTCAGGCCTAGCTGTATGATGATATGGTGTGAACTTATTCTCCACCTTGAGTTTGGAGATGATTCCCAATGGGTCATATGACGAAGAGAAATTGAGAGCAAATTTCATTTCTTTTAGCAGCTTATCAGCCTCCTTCCCTACTGCCCTGGTATTACAAATGAAGGGACCAACTTGAGCTTTGAGCTTAAATTGCGATTTCTTTTTGACAACTACAAAATGTACTTCATCTACATTCAATCTTTGCCTCAAGTAATCCAGTGCAAAGATTCTAACATGGAGGTACTTTGGCAGTTTGTAGGGTGGAAGCTCACAGCCAAAAACCCTAATTTCTGTGTAGTTCTAGTAGCAATACCAATCTCCTGTTGCAGCTTGATCTATGAACTGAAGCTCTTTGACAATAACTTCACTGATCCTTGGTAATGGAGTGCTGCTCATAAGGCTGAGGGCTGGATGAATAAACAGTTCTATGAACTGCTTGTATGTGAATTCTTCTTTCTCCTTCATCCCCATTGAAGTCCAGAAAGTCACTGACTGTGGCAATCCTTCTTCATCAATTTTCTGCAAAGAAAATGGGAATTTGTCCCCCTAAAAATATATAAACAGATACACAAGTACTAAATCATACTTGAATACTTATTTAGAGTTAAATTTGACAAACTGCTCATGTATGGTTTCAACTATGAAATGACCAAAATCATAAATAACAGTAGGCTTAGAATTAGAAGAAAGCATGGACAAGAAACCAAGGATGGCTTCATTGATAGACTGATCAGAGTGATAACCAAGCAAATAGGACAGGATAGTAGTGATATGCCTGGTTCTATCAGGAAACATAGATGAATCATAAGGAGGATTTCTCTTTAGTAGAGGACTACCAATTGCTAAAAATAGTTCCAGGGTTTGGGATCTCTTGGTAAAGTCCAATTTGTTAAAAGCTTCTATCAGGTTCCCATGAGAAAAAGGATGAGTTGGTGTAGTGGTAGGGGCTTGCAATATTTTCCCAATTGAATCAACATTAATAGGACAAAGAATTTCTCCAGTAGGTGAGATAATGGCTCTCTAGCTAGGATCATAGGATTCATGGTATTTTCTCACAAACTTTGGAGCCTGTGTATTTGTAGAAAAATATAATGGGGTAATTGGGATTCCCAGAGCCTAATTTCATCACTCTGGTCAATTAGCTGCTCTTCCCACCAACAATAAACTTCAAATAAATAAAATTGAGAAGAAGTCTCAATGATTTTTCAATCCTTGTCAACTAATGGAGTATGGTGGAAATCAATCTGTGGTTGAATTAGAGGATTTGACACTTCTACAATTGCTTTTCCCTTGGGAGGCATTTTGGCAAATGAAACTACGAACTATAAATGATGTAATGATAAAAAGAAGTTTACAGAGTGGAAACAGGTAACTGACAAGTGGACCTGGAAGGTGTGCTTGCGAACAGGACAAATGGCTGCTAGAATGTCAAGCAATGGCTAAGCTGTTGAGCAGGTGAGCTTGAAGAATACTCTCAGTCACAGAAGTTAACTGTGTAACCTTTGAAATGTATGGCAGAGTGCTTATAAAGAGAAAAATGGAGTGGAAAGGTGGCGTTGAACTTGAAAGTTCATTAATTATCCAATGGTTTAATTAACGGACATTTGGTTATAAATGCATGGGAGCATAAATGAATGGGCAACAGATAGGTGGCTGAAGATTGGACGGGAGATATGAAGTGGAGCATGACGTGGAGGTGACATGGAGTGGCGGTAACGGCTATGAAGGATACCACGTTTGGGGGTAAGACATAGTAGTTTTTGGTTTTGGGATTTTTAGTCTCGAAAGACTAAAAGGTACTTTCATGGTTTATATGGGCGGTATTAAAGACTGCCCATTTCGTCCCCCCCACTGATAAACTTCAGATGGTGAATGAGGGCCGAAAGGGAGTGTGGGCCGTATGATTGTGGAGGATTGTGTGGGATGAGAGGTGATATGGAGGGAGTTTAACATGTATGAGTGGGGAATGAATGGTGGGGTCGTGATATGATAGGCAGACTTGGCGGCTGTGGGTCTGGGTGATTTACTGAATGAAGTGATGGCATACCGAAAATTAAAATTTCCTTCGCCCAATGGTTTATGCACTCAGCTATGAATGATGCGATGCAATATGATCCTACGGTCAAAATCAGCGGCCATTCAATGATTGATATCAGTATCGCACATTGCACTTCCATCTGCCCAATGGTTCATTCAATTATGAATAATTCAATGCAATATGATACTTAGGAAATAACCATTTCAAAATTTCAAACTTTCACATTTCTACCTACCCTTCTATTCCTAACATTTTTACTTATCCTTCTAGAGTGCATTTGAACTAGCAACCCAATATTTTCCTTTTATAAACAATCTATCTCTATACCTTATTTCTTCCATTGGCTCAGATTAAACTGTTGAGCCAATTTATTTTCTACCTATGAGAACAAATCCAATTATGATGCAACTGAATAATTGAATAAAATAACCTAGTGTGGCATCTAAACAAACTGCACACAACTATTATTTTCAAAATTAATTTAGAACAAAGTAGTGGCATTTAGATTTGCAACACTTTCAGAGTTTATTTCTTTTTATTTTCTGTCTAACCTAACATTTTATTTTGCCTTCATTTTTTAGAGCATCTACCCTAACATTTCTTTGATATGGACATATTTATCAAAATATTTTCCTAGCATTTTTTATTCAATGTTCTTTTTGTCCATATCCTATCTTAACATTTTGTAAATACATCTTCATTTTTTGTCTAATTTATTCTAACTTATCAAAACCAGAAAATGCTATGACATTGGCTCCAACTGGGGATTTCTTTCTCCTGTAGAATGCAGAGAAGCTGCAGATCCATGTGCCTTCTCCTAGGGCTATGGAGTCCTTTGCTATAAAAATCTCGTTGACAACTTCAAAAGTAAAAGATACTAGAGTATTTACAATGAAATGTATTCCAACTTCTCAGTATTGAATGAAATGTTTGAGAAACCTTCCATTTATAGGATAAGTGGAATATATTCCCTCAAGATTTTATAGCACAAAAGTGTTGTTACCCTTTACTTCAGCAATTGCTAAAGGACCAAACCATAGGTTGTCAAACTTACCATGCTTTCCCTTTTCCTCCCTCCTGGAGTCCCATCTTAGAACTAGGTCACCTTCCCTGAAGTCCCTTTCCCTGGCTTTTCTATCATTTTCATCTTATTCTGATATTTCTTCAATTTGTATTGAACTTCATCTCTGTTTTCATTTAGTTCAATAATCTGATTTATCCTTCTTGAAAAATCATTAGGTTCATTTATTGAGTCTGCAAAAATTTTAAAACTGGGAAAGTCAAATTGGTGGCAAAAATTGCATATTTCCCATAGACTAACTGAAAAGGAGATTTGCCAGTAGATATTTTTGGAGTTATTTTATTTTCCCATACTGCATAAATTAAATGAGAGTCCCAACTCTTTTTATGATTTGCTTGGGTCTTTTTAATTACCTTTACCAGACTTTTATTTGAGGATTCTGTGAGGCCATTACCTTGAGGGTAGTGTGGAGTTGAATGATGTAACAAAATTTGATATTTCTAGAAAAACAAAATCATTTTAACACTAGAGAATGATGCTGCATTATTTGTGACAATTTGAGTTGGGCAACCAAACCTAGATAGGATATTTTCTTCAATGAATTTAATTATTATCGAATTGGTAGCATTTCTTACCAGAATTTCTTCTACCCATTTAGTGAAGTAGTCTGTTGCTGTGAGGATCCATCTGTGCTGATTATTTGAAGTGAGATGGATTTCTCCAATAAAATCTAATCCCCATTGAAGGAAAGGTGCTGAGATTATTGATGGTACTAGTGGAAGAGCTGCTAGTTTCTGCTTACTAGTAAACATCTGACAAGGAACACAACCTCTGACCTTTGCTCCTAATTGCAAGAATAATGTTGGCAAATAAAATCATCCCCTTAAAATCTTGTATGTTGTTGCTCTCCAAACATAATGCCCTCCACAAAATCCTGTATGAAATTAATCAATGATTCCTTCAGTTTTTGATTATGTTAATCATAATAACAAAATATTCAGTGGACCTTTCCAGTACAAATTTGCATTTATGATGCAATACTTGACTGCTTTCAATTTAAGAGTTTTACACTGGGCTTTGGAGAATGATGTTGGGCATTCAAAATGGAGCAGAAAATTTACAATTTCTTGATACCAATCTGACAATAGAAATTTGTCATCAATATGTAAATGGCTAATCTGATCTAAAGGTAAAGGTTCCTGTGGATTCTTTTCTTCAGGTTGAAGAGAAGGTTCTTGTGGATTCTCCCCCTGTAAAATTAGGAAAGGTTCTTGTGGATTCTTCCCTTGTACTTCTAAAATATAATTGATTCCAAGCACTTTGCAAATGGATTCTGCTAGAAGCTTGGCTAATCCCTGGCCTTTTACTAGCTTTTTAGTTTTGATAGTTAGATCAAACTCAAGTATTTGAATGATCCACCTACCTCTTTTCCCATTAGTGTCAGGTTGAGTTAGAACGATTTTTACAACACCATTAGGAACATAAGCAGTAATAGGTGAATGTAGGACATACATCCTAAAAGATTTCAGGGCTCGAATAAGGGCATAAACTTGCTTCTCAATTATGTCATACTTAAGCTCGACATCTCTCATAACATTACTAAAAAAGGCTATGAGCTGGTCATGGGAATCTTCATTCTTTTGTAATAGAATAGCGGCAAGGGTTGTTTTTGAGGCAAAAGAAAAGATACTGAATGGTTTAGTATAATCAGGGCTGGCCAAGGAGGAGCTTCGGAGATAGCTTTCTTAATCTGATCAAATGCATGCCTGGAAGAGACAATCCATTTAACTTCATGATCCTTTCAGAGCATGTCCGTTATATCTTACCCAGAAAAACCTGAATTTATTTCTTGTTTCTAGGTAAGGTCAATGTTTCAATGGCAGATACACGCCTGGGATCAACTACCACTCCATCCTTTGAGATTATATGGCCCAATAGCTTTCCTTCTTTAATAGCAAAGAAAGATTTTTTAGGGTTCAATGATATCCCAAATTTCCTACACCTGTCAAAAACCTTGATGAAGTGCTTTAGATGTTCATGATCAAATTTAGAAAAAATAGTAATGTCATCAAGATAAATAACCACAAATTTTTTTACCTAACCCATGAAAGCTACATCCATAGCTCTCTCAAATGTTGCTCCAACATTTGATAAGCCAAATCACATTCTAGCGTACATAAATGTACCCCAGGGTGTAGTGAAGGCTGTCTTTTCTCTGTCTGTTGGATCAACATTTACCTGATTATAACCTGAAAAACCATCAAGCATAGAAAGTCTTTGTGCTCCTGAGACCATTTGAAGTAACTAGTCCATTTTGGGAAAAGGGTAATTATCTTTTAATGATGCTTTGTTCAAATTTCTAAAGTCCACACAAAGTCTGATCTCTCCATTCTTTTTCCTAACAAGAACTAAATTTGCAACCCAATTAGAATATCTAGGAGGGAGAATGATCTGGGCATCTAGCATTTTCTTAATTTCCTTTTCGGCAGTTGGTAGAAGGGCTGGATTAATCCTCCTAAGTTTTTGTTGATAAGGAACCGCTTCTGGCTTTAAAGGAATCTTATGCTGTATTAATGAAGTGTCATAAGTTTTTAGATCAGCATAGGTCCAAGCAAAAACATCCTTATAGTTTTGAAGTAACTTAAGATATTGAGTTTTAATCTCAGGGTCTAGAGATGCACAGATTTTGATGCTTTTGACATCATCATTCGTTCCAATGTTAATTTCTTCTATGTCCTCTTCCGAAGAAATGGACTGAGGATTTCAGAGGACATCATTTTGATCAAACAATTTTTATAAAGGTATCAAGCCTTTGGGAATAAAATTGTTAGACAAGTTAATAATGTCATGATCAACAATTTTTGAACTAAAATCTGAAGTATCATTCTCACTTGTATTTTCATTTATTTTGGATCTATCTTCATCAATTTGTAGAACAGAAAATTGATCTACAACTTGCAGAAAATATTTCAAGTGTTCATCATCTTCAAATATCTTCCAGTGTTTTAGATTGTCTGGGATAGATGGTCTATACTTTACTTTGATTTGGTAGACTAAATTAGTCTGATCAGGAATTTTAAATGAACTAACAGAGACAACTAAGGCATCTGCATGAATATTCTGATCTCTTGGAATATAAGTCAAATTAAAAGCATCAAAGAAGTTTTCAACTGAATCCCATACTTCATTTCGGTAAGACCTAAGTCTACGGTGTTTAGTCTGGCAAATATTTCTGACTTGTTTGACAATAAGTTTTGAATCATTAAAAACACTTAAGTTTTGAACCTTTAAGCTTTTGGCTAATTGCAATCCCAAAAGGAAAGCCTCATATTTAGCCACATTATTTGAAACTTCGAAGTCAAGCTTACATGATTGGGTAATGTTTTATTTTTCTGGTGATATTAAAACTACTCCAGCTCCTGATCCATCTTTTGTACATAAGCCATCAAAGAATAGTTTCCATATATCAGTTTGATTTGGTACTAGACTTTCAATTACATCAATTTTAACTTGAGTTTCATGCACTTGGTTTGAAGAGAGTTGAAAGCAACCAAAATCTTGGTCAATTGCATAAATGGTATGGTTCCTTGGTTGGTCTGTTTTGCAAATAGTGTGCACAAATCTCATCTCCCTATATAATCTTAGTTGTTCTCCCCCATAAACTGGAATAGTAGCATAAGACATGTCCATCTGAAGAGTTCCCCCTAATTTGGCACAACAAGACCTAGAAAGGAGCATTCCAAATTTAGGAGGGATATCTGTGGCAACTATATCAAGTACTACACTTTTCATTGGAATTTGGGCAAGGGTGACTACTAAATCCTTAATCAATCCTAAGCAAGGCACCCTTTTAGAATCAAAGGTGTACAAGTCATGATAGGATCTAGTTATGTCAAGTTTCAAATGATCCATGATAGTTTTTGGCATGAGGTTATGTGATGCTCTAGAATCAAGCATACAATTATACAACATGGAATCATTTGCCTTAAGAGTTACATAGAAAGGAGGCACTATTTCATCTATCATATCTGAGATGGGGCCAAAAAAACTGTTGGTTTTTCATCTTGCAAACTGATGATATCACCTTCAACATCAACTAAGGTATTTTGTATCCATTTGGAGACTTGATTTTTATACCCAGGGGTTTTAGGATGTTTTGAAAGAGGAATTGAGATTTTAACTCTTTATAACTCTTTTTCAACATTAAATGTAGTCAATGCATTTTTGTCATTTTGAGGAATATCAATTGGTTGTTCTAATGGTCGAATAAGAGTCGTTCAAGTTTGAGCAGTTTTGGCATGAGGTTCAATCACTAGAGTTTCCTTAGGAGGTCTTCTAGGGCCAGGATAGGCCTAAGATCATATCTATTGTTCAACTCTGCAATTAAAAATTCAGAGAAGGCATGGTATTTAGAAACTTGTGAAGATTCTTGATCTTCTTGAACCTGATTTTGTTGTGTAAGAGGAATAATAACTGTTTGATCAAAGGAAGTATCCATATTATATATATCTTTAGTGATGGTCATAGCATTATCATCAGGTTGCTGGTCATCTATCAACAAAGGTTGGGAATTTGCTGATCGTTACCAGGTCTCTAAAGAATTTGTAATTATGGATTTCTTTTATGCTGACCTTGATTTTGATTTTGGGGTCTGGAAACAGTTTGTTGAATTTTCCTAGGTTGAGTCTCAATCTTGGAAATTCTATTAGATAGATTTCTAGGAGGAGAAGTTATTTCATCTATTTTAGAATCTTCAGTTTTAGTCTTAGAGGAACTAGAAACCTCTTGTGTCGATTTGAGTTTTTTTTGGGCCTTTTCCTTTTTAGCTTTCAAAGAAGTTGAAGCAGCCCTGTTTGCTTCTACCTCAATAGCATTTGTTTGCATATCTTCAAGAGTTATTGAAGTTATCTCTCTCAGCATAACAACAAAATCATCAACAAAGGCTTTAGAAAATCTAGACTTTGCTGCTGCTACAGGGGGTTTACAATCAGGGGGAATTTTATGATAAAGCTTATTGAATCTTTTGATAAAGTCTGATACAAGTTCACCAAAATTTCTTTTAAGTTCATCAAACTTAGCGAGAAAGTAAAGAGGATTTTTTTTTCACACCCCATTGGTTTTTAAATATATTTGTAAGTTCTTCCCAATTTCTAATGGAATTTGCAGGTAACTGCCTAAACCAAATTCTTACTTTCCCTTCAAGTGATTGTACAAACAACCTCATGTAAACATTTTCTTGTTCAATATTCATGTTATCTGCAAAGTTTAAAAAGGCTTGAAGATGGTCTTCAACAGAAGGGTCGGTTTCGCCATTATACCTGGGAAGGTATTTCAAGTATCCAGCGGGGAGTGCATCGAGATTGGGAGGTAAGACTAAAGCTACATATCTAGTCTGTACAATAGGTTGGAAAGCCATAGTGCGAGGTGGTGTATGAGGTGTTTGAGTGGATGAAGAGGTTGAAGAAGATGAAGAAGGGGTTGAAGAAGGTGATTGAGGGGGTGACAAACTAGTTGGAGGTGAAGAAGGAGGGGATCTCCTGAATGATTTCAAAGGAGTCTTAAGAACTAACTTTTGGACCTGTGGATGACTACCCTCCTTTGTTCCAAAGAGTGGATTTGAATACACATAGAAAGTCTCTTCGGGTTGTTCAGAAGTAGAAGCTTTAGATTGTCCAAAAGTGGGAGGAAATGAATAAGTAGTAGGGGATATGAAATCTATTGGTTTGTATTCTGGTAAATTAACACCCAAGTCAGACTCAGTTTTAGGTGATCCTGGTGGTAGTGAGGGTTATGGATGAGTTTCAAATGAATGAATGAGGAATGCTGATTTAAAATCAACTCCCCTGTTTAAGAGTTCAGCAACCCTAGGTGATAGGTGGGAGTAATTTGGATCGTATGGAATGTTACTATAAGGATCAAATGGTGGTAAATCTTAAGACTACAAGACTGAAGAAGAAGAAGAAGAAGAGGGTTGATGTCCCCTTTTAGAACTGACCTTTCTCAAAATTTTTTAAGGCTCTGATAGAGGATCAACTAAGTCAACCTCTAAACAAGATCTGGTGTGCTTAAGAGGTGCCAGTTTGGGAGAGTGGAGTCGCCGAGTGAAGGATTTTAACCTTTCCAGACCTTTAATCACCTTAAAGGAATAGAATACATATCATTGCGCCATGAAAACTTAACCAAATTCGAGTCCCCGGCAATGGCGCCAGTTTGATGTTGTACCTCTGAGATAAAAATGGTTAGCTATTATGCCAGAGCATCTAAGATAAATGTTTTGGGGGTTTTGTTTTAATTTGGGAGACCAATGGATGAAACAGATATAGAACTGATGTGCCTAACCTCTTGGATAATATCAATATCTCAACAGAGGGCTGCTATAAATATTTACACAATGAAATAGCTTTTATGATGATGAGCAGAAACAAAAAAGTAATATGATTGCCACAATTTTCAAATTGAAAGCTAGATAATCATAAGTATGAAAGCCTTTAAACCATGTTTACAGGTTTGAGAAAATATACATGAGCTTACAAAATATGCTGATGATTTATTAATTTTGAGGGAATTAATTAAACAAACAGTTCATTAACTCATTCTCTTTATAGATTATCACTTCAGAAAGCTTATAAGAATAAATTGAAATACAATTACTCCTACCTAGTTATCTCCACAAGACACAAGTATATGAAGAAAAACATAATGAATGACACTGGAAACACTTACAAGAAACACAAACTGTGCAAAACAGAATTCAGAATCCTTTGCTTTGTATTAATGATGCAGAAAGTTAATTACATCAGATGTCTAGAAATGCTTCTTCAAGGGTGGAAACCTGAATAACTCATGAAGAGAGTTATTTATACAACAGTAGGATGAAAAATATCCTAAACTGCTTTTACAAAAATAGATTATTTACACAATATAAAATAAAATTGTCTAATGATTTGGCATTGCTTTGGTGTTGCGCTGTTTGATGACTAATGTTGAAAAAGTTGAAAAATGGTTGGAGCTGGCTGACTGTTCCCACAAAAACCGAACACCGTTCCATTATCCTCAATCCAATAAATCTATTAATTCTTCCCAATGTTTCTTATCTACGATAGAAATATTTGTTACCCTCTTGTAGATTTCATCCATCTCGGTATATTTAGTAAAAGTGGGTTTTACTAAAAATATGTGCTTGATTTCATCCACGATGAAGAAAGAATCCCTGAGTGTTTTTACTATGAGAGTAGGTGTTGCTGATCCTTTGATGTTGGCTACTGAAGCTACATGAGTGTCCACCTATGTTAACTTCTTGACATAATCTTCAATTGGCATAAATTTATCATTAATAACCATCATGGAAGGTAAACCTTTGCTGATCAAAGGCTCAATTTTGTTGAAGAATCTCTGAACCATGTTGTTAACATTGCTGCACTTTTCTTGTACCTAAAGGTTGAGATTTATTTTAGTGATAACCTTCTTTACTTCTAATATTGTTGCAGTGCTGTCACTTATCCTTAACTCCTCAAGCTCATAGTCATCCTTGGAATTCAGAAATTTGATTGTATCAAAAGCAGTCTCTGGCATATCCTCCAACTACCTATTTATGGATTCCACTGCTTCCTGATCTTTCTCCAAAAGATATTTTTGGTTGAATATTATCTTAATGGAGGGCCAAATCTCCTTGATTACCTCTGTGATTTATTCCCAGATAATTTCTTTTGCTAAACCCAACTTATTTCCTATGAAGGAATCTGTGAGTTCTTTCTTCAACACTTCCACTTGGCCTTTAAGTGTATTTGTTTCAGTTGTGTGTGTACTGTCTGATATAGAATTCAAGAGCCGTAATTCTTTGAGCTCATCCTTCAATTTATTGATTTCTCTTGTCTGGATAGATAGGTTCTGAATAGATTCAGTAAGATGTTCAACTCCTTTTGCTGTACTTGTTGCTGATGTAGTGGTTGTAGTAGAAACTCTGGTGATGGGAACTATTGCAAGAGAAACTACATCTGTTGAAGTTTGAATGTTCTTGATAGCTTCCTCCTTCTCCTTAACTAATTTCTCCATCTGCTCCTCCATTTTTTTTATTTGCAAATTCTGTTCTATGATGAGCTTCATCATGTCTGACTTTTGATTCTCTGTCTCCTCAATTTCTTTGGCCATTGGATCCTCAGATGCTGGTACTTTCAGCTGTTTCTTTAGTGTTGCAACATCAATGTTCTTTTTCTTGATGAGCTCCTCTGCAACATTTATGTTTGATGGATCATATCCCATCCTTAGCACTAGATTTTACAGGGACTGAATCTTGGTACCCTTTGCTAACGAGGAGACCTTCTCCAACTTTAATTGTGACTGCATGTTGGCCAATGTAACTTGCAATTTTGACATACTCATAACAGTGTTTTTTAGGGTTGAAATAATCGTTTGTCTAGTTTGTTTATGCATCTCAATTTGATCAATTGGATGCACATCTTGGACATTGAACTCAAAAAAAGTATGTTTATGATATTGTGCTGCAGTCCTGGGTTGGGGAACTTGGGCTTGTAAGAAAGCCATTTGCATCTTCCCTTTCTTAGAGTCAAAGACTGAAAGAAGCCTTGCTTGAGTGCTGGAAGAATGCTTCCAGAACTAGATGTAAGTATTCAACTTCAATTCCTCATTATTTCTTTTTATTTCACTGAAGACATGGAAGATGTCTTCCTCTTTATTCTCTGGAATGCCTCCAACATGTTGGATTATCTGCTGTTCATGAGAAGTGGTGGACTGAGTTGGAGATTGTATAGACTATTCACTAGACTATGAATCAACATTCATTGAGACTCTTTGCTTCTTTTTCATGTGAAAGACCTTGAAGCCTTGGCTTGTTTCCTCTGTTGCAGGTGAATATTATTCTTCCCTCTCTCTCTTGGCTGCCTTTTCCTGTGCAATCGGAGTTTGCATATTTGATGTAGAGACTACATGCTCCTTAGCTTCCTGGAGGGTATTCTCTGGCCATTCCAACTGATTCTTGAACTTTTCTATCTCAGGCCTAGCTATATGATGATATGGTGTGAACTTATTCTCCACCCTGAGTTTGGAGATGATTCCCAATTGGTCATATAACCAAGAGAAACTAAGAGCAAATTTCATTTCTTTTAACAGCTTATCAACATCCTCCCCTGCTGCCCTGGTATTACAAATGAAGGGACCAACTTGAGCTTTGAGCTTAAATTGCGATTGCTTTTTGGAAACTACAAAATGTACTTCATCTGCATTCAATATTTGCCTCAAGTACTCGAGTGCAAAGATTCTAATAGGGAGGTACTTTTTCAGTTTGTAGGGTGGAAGCTCACAGCCAAAAACCCTAATTTCTATGTAGTTCTGGTAGCAATACCAATCGCTTGTTGCAGCTTGATCTATGAACTGAAGCTCTTTGACAATATCTTCACTGATCCTTGGTAATGGAGTGCTGCTCATAAGGCTAAGGGCTGGATGAATAAATAATTCTATGAACTGCTTGTATGTGAATTCTTCTTTCTCCTTCATCCCCATTGAAGTCCAAAAAATCACTGACTATGGCGATCCTTCTTCATCAAGTTTCTGCAAAGAAAATGGGAATTTGTCCCCCTAAAAATATATAAACAGTTCTATGAACTGCTTGTATGTGAATTCTTCTTTCTCCTTCATCCCCATCTAAGTCCAGAAAATCACTAATTGTGGTGATCCTTCTTCATCAATTTTCTGCAAAGAAAATGGGAATTTGTCCCCCTAAAAATATATAAAGATACACAAGTACTGAAGCATACTTGAATACTTCTTCAATGTTAAATTTGATAAACTGTTCATGTATGGTTTCAGCTATGAAATGAACAAAATCATAAATAACAGTAGGCTTAGAATCAGAAGAAAACATGGACAAGAAACCAAGGATGGCTTCATTGACAGTTTGATCAGAGTTATAACCAAGCAAATAAGACAGGATAATAGTGATATGCCTGGTTCTATCAGGAAACATTGATGAATGATAAGGAGGATTTCTCTTTGGTAGAGGACTACAAATTTCTAAAAATCGTCCAATTTGTTATAAGATTCTATTAGGTTTTCATGAGAAAAAGGATGAGTTGGTGTAGTGGCATGGGCCTACAACATTTTCTCAATTGAATCAGCATTAATAGGACAGAGGATTTCTCTAGTAGGTGAGATAATGGCTCTCTGGCTAGGATCATAGGATTCATGGCATTTTCTCACAAACTCTGGAGCTCTGTGTATTTGTGGAAAAATATTATGGGGTAATTGGGATTCCCAGAGCCCAATTTCATCACTCTGGTCAATTAGCTTGTCTTCCCACCAACAATAAATTTCAAATAAATCAAATTGACAAGAAGTCTCAATGATTTTGCAATCCTTGTCAACTAATGGAGGAGTATAGTGGAAATCAATCTATGGTTGAATTAGAGGATTTGACACTTCTACAATTGCTTTTCCCTTGGGAGGAATTTTGGCAAATGAAACTGTGGAATGTAAATGATAGAATGATAAAAATAAGTTAACAGAGTGGAGACAGGTAGTTGACAAGTGGACCTGGAAGGCGTGTTTATGAATAGGACAAAAGCCTGCTAGAATGTCGAGCAGTGGCTGAGTTGTTGAGTAGGCAAGCTTGAAGAATACTCTCGGTCGTAGAAGTTAACTTGGTAACCTTTGAAATGTATGGTAGAGTGCTTATAAAGAGAAAAATAGAGTGGAAAGGTGGCGCTGTACATTTGAATGTTCATTAATTATCCAATGGGTTAATTAATGGACATTTGGTTATAAATGCGCGGGAACAGAAATGAATGGGCAATGGATATGTGGCTGATGATTGGACGGGAGATATGAAGTGGAGCATGACGTGGAGTGGTGGTAACGACTATGAAGGATACTACGTTCGGGGGTAAGACATAATAGTTTGTGTTTTTGGGATTTTTAGTCCTGAAAGACTAAAAGGCACTTTCGTGGTTTATATGGGTGATATTAAAGACTGCCAATTCGGCCCCCCTGCTGATAAACTTCGGACGGTGAATAAGGGCCAAAAGGGAGTGTGGGCCGTATGATTGCGGAGGAGTGTGCGGGATGAAAGGTGATATGGAGGGAGTTTAACATGTATGAGCAGGGAATGAATGGTGGGGTCGCGATATGATAGGCGGACGCATCGGCTGTGGGTTCGGGTGATTTAATGATTGAAGTAATGGCATATCAAAAATCACACTTTCCTTTGCCCAATGGTTTATGAACTCAGCTATGAATGATGTGATGTGATATGATCCTATGGTTAGGAATCCATGGTCATCCAACCGCTGATCATTCATTCAACTATGAATAATGCGATGCGATACGATACTCAGGAAATAACCATTTCAACATTTCAAACTTTCACATTTCTACCTACCCTTCTATTCCTAACAATTTTACTTATTCTTCCAGACTGCATTTGAACTAGCAACCCAGTGTTTTCCTTTTATAAACAATCTATATCTATACCTTATTTCTTCCATTGGCTCAGATTAAACTGTTGAGCCAATTTATTTTCTACCTATCGTAACAAATCCAATTATGATGCAACTGAATAATTGGATAAAATAACCTAGTGTGGCATCTAAACAAACTGTACACAACTATTATTTTCAAAATGAATTTAAAACAAAGAAGTGGCATTTATATTTGCAACACTTTCAGAGTTTATTTCTTTTTCTTTTCTGTCTAACCTAACATTTTATTTGCCTTGATTTTTTAGAGAATCTATGATCCAGGTGGATATTGGTGGCCACCTGCCAAGTCCACCTGGACCCCCACCATTTTCTTTCTCAGCATTTTCAGTTTCCTTAATTGTAGCACAACTTACTATTTTTAGCAGTTTTTCGGGTCCTGAACTTCCGGAGCCGTTTTGAGGCCCTAAACGACGTTTTTTGGGGAATCCGGGGGCAACATGGGTCCATGGAATGGATTGATGTTGCCCGTTCCAACAATGGTAGTGCTCGAATAGATCTTTCTAATGAGCTATTGTACGCGTCAAACGGAGATCATATGCTAAAGTTACGACCCCGGGAAGTTGATGTACCAACTTACCCTCGAACAGGGCCCACAATTTGGCGTTTCATCTTCTAGGGGTAGGTTTTGGAATGTGAAGGGTTTTCCATTGTTTCTCAACAATAAATAAGCCTTCCAGCCTCATTGTAATACAATTTAGAACAGTTCAGAGGCATGTAGAGACCACATCTCTTCTCATAGATAAGCTACCATCGCCCTAGCTGGTTTATTCCCATTTCTGGTTGTAAGCATAATTCGGTATTTCCCATTAATATAATGAAGTATTATTTCCACTGCATCTTTGTGTATATGGTTATCTATGTATTTTATTGCATTCCTGTTTAAATCCGGATCAGTGGTATCAGAGCTGTCTGCTTTTTCTCGATTTTTCTTTGCATGTCGCCAACGAGGTCAGGATATAAGGAGTTAGGGCTTGAACTGTTCGAACCTTTGCAAGACCAGCCTCGCAAATCCCGACGGCCTCCCATGGCGGATGAGAAGAAAGACGAGGGGGCAGGAGATCCTATCAAAATCTTGCTCGAAGAAGCCCTCGAGCGACAAGGGAACGCGATGATGGACAGCTTTGCGCAGATTCTTCAGCGGCTACCCAGAGGTGATGCATCGGCTTCTAGCAACTACTCTGGAAACGCCACGCCCTTTAAGGTACAAGTTAATTTTGAAATCCCCATCTTCGAGGGTAAAATAGACGCAGATGCCGTAGATAAATGGTTAAATCTGCTAAATGGGTATTTCTCTGTTCATGAATTTTCAAGTCGGGAAAAGATTGTTTTCGCTCTTCTCAAAGCAGCCCCCCACGTCAAGGACTGGTGGGAAACCTACTGCGAGCAGAAGGATGAAAGTACAGGCTCACTATTTTCAGCCGCACCCACTTGAAATGACTTTCGGAATGCCATCAAGGAGCAGTACTACCCTGTCAAAAGCTATGAGGACAAATATATCAGATGGACCACGGCAGGGACGAGACCAAGATGTGCCTGAGTTCACAAACATCTTTCACACCCTTCGCACACAGTTGGGTATCAAAGATTCTGAGATGCATCTGGTACTCAAATACCGCGGTTGCCTACATAGATACATCCAGGAAGAGATGGAGTTCTTGGACATCTCCTCACTCGGCACAGCATACCGATATGCTGTCAAAATCGAGCAGAAGTTGAAACAGAAGAAGCGAGACTTTGGATCTGCAAATCTGAAGCCCAAAGGAAAAAACCAAGGCGGGGTGACCGAAGACAACCCGTCGAAGCCACAAGAAAAGAACAACACCACAAAGCCGAAGAAGGACACAGGAAAGTGGTGTGATTTCCACAAGAGTCCCACTCATAACACAAGTGAGTGACGGACCAAGCAGTCATTGGTGGTCGAGTTGAAGGCTTCCGAATCAGATACATGTTCCGACCCTGAACCAGAACCCGACAAGGGGAATGGAAAAGGGAAGCAGATCATTGATGCGGATCCCAGCGCCACTGTTGCCACTGCCAAGATCCAGAAGAATGAGCCCGAAGAGCCAGAGGAGGGGGAACGGCTTTTCCACTCACAGATGTCGGTGAAGGGTTCGCCGCTACAATTCATTGTCGATAGTGGCAACCAAAAGAACCTGATTTCAGCAGAGGTCGTGAAGCGGTTGGGCCTACCGACTACACCACATCCACAGCCATACAGTATCGGGTGGCTTCATGAAGGACGAGATCTCAAAGTTCGCCAGCAGTGCCGCCTTCCCTACAGCATCAAACCATTCACAGACGAGGTATTGTGTGATGTTACACCTCTGGATGTTTGTGATGTATTATTAGGCCAACCATACTTGTGGAGGCGACATGCTGTGTATGAGTCAAGGCCTCGTGCTGTCATTATTTTTTTGAATAATTCATTATACAGGATACCATAGGTAGCCCCACCTACCGCCACATCTTTGATCACTGCTAAGAAAGGCAGCAAGCTCATCTCATAGACCAGGAAATTCATTTGTATGGTTCACTCCCAAAGTAAGGGGAAGATCGTTGCTACATCCATGACCCCCGCAAAGGTTCCTCCACGCAGCAACAACAGCAGAAGGATACAGTCATGACAGAACACAGAAACAACTTCTCCTCACCCACAGGGGTACCACACAAGTTTCAGGTGGGCAACAAAGTTTGGTTACATCGACAGAAAGAACGCCTTACTAGAACCCATCAGAGGCTCAGACCACTCCGACAAGGTCCTTACAGCAGTAGCAAGGCTATGGGGAACAATGCTTCGGAGCACATTATTCCTCCATTCCTTCGCCTGCACCAACTGTTCAATGTGGACCGCCATCGACCCTGCTTCCCACCATTACTGGACACATCAGAGATTGCAGGACAAGTTCAGCAGATGGAGGAACTCAACGCAATGGGGACCATTGCTTCCTAAGGGGGGAGGAATGATCCAGGTGGATGTTGGTGGCCACCCACCTATCCCATTTGGACCCCCGCATTTGTCTCTTTCAGCATTTTCAGTTTCCTTAATTGTAGCACAACTTACTATTTTTAGCAGTTTTTCGGGTCCTGAACTTCCGGAGCCGTTTTGAGGCCCTAAACGACGTTTTTTGGGGAATCCGAGGGCAACATGGGTCCATACAATGGACTAATGTTGCTTGTTCCAACAATGGTAGTTCTCGGATAGATCTTTCTAACGAGCTATCATACGCGTCAAACGAAGATCGTATGCCAAAGTTACGATCCCGGGAAATTGATGTACCAATTTATCCAAAACGGGGCCCACAATTTGGCGTTTCATCTTCTAAGGGTCAGTTTTGGAATGTGAAGGGTTTCCATTGTTTCTCAATAATAAATAGGCCTTCGAGCCTCATTGTAACACAAGTTCGGAACAGTTCAGAGACATGTAGCCGCACATCTCTTCTCAGAGATAAGCTACCATCGTCCTAGCTGGTTTATTTCCAATTCTGGTTGTAAGCATATTTCGGTATTTTCCATTAATGAAATGAAGTGTTATTTCCGCTGCATCTCTTTATTTATGGTTATCGCATCTCTGTATTTATGGTTACCTCTGTAATCTATTGCGTTCCTATTTAAATCCAGATCAGTGGTATCAGAGCGGTCTGCTTGTTCTCGGTTTTTCTTTGCATGTCCCCGACGAGGTCAGGATATAAGGAGTTAGGGCTTGAACTGGTCGAACCTTTGCAAGACCAGCCTCGCAAATCCCGACGGCCTTCCATGGCGGATGAGAAGAAAGACGAGGGGGCAGGAGATCCTATCAAAATCTTGCTCGAAGAAGCGCTCGAGCGGCAAAGGAACGCGATGATGGATAGCTTCGCGCAGATCCTTCAGCGGCTACCTAAGGAGACGCATCGGCTTCCAGCAGCGACTTTGGAAACGCCACGCCCTTTAAGGTACAAGTTAATTTTGAAATCCCCATCTTCGAGGGTAAAATAGACGCAGATGCCGTAGATAAATGGTTAAATCTGCTAGATGGGTATTTCTCTGTTCATGAATTTTCAAGTGGGGAAAAGATTGTTTTCGCTCTTCTCAAAGCAGCCCCCCACATCAAGGACTGGTGGGAAACCTACTGCGAGCAGAAGGATGAAAGTACAGGCTCATTATTTTCAGCCGCACCCACTTGGAATGACTTCCGGGATGCCATCAAGGAGCAGTACTACCTTGTCAAAAGCTATGAGGACAAATACATCAAATGGACTACACTGCGGCAGGGACGAGACCAAGATGTTCCAGAGTTCACAAACATTTTTCATACCCTTCGCACACATTTGGGTATCAAAGATTCTGAGCGGCATCTGGTGCTCAAGTACCGCGGCTGCCTACACAGATACATCCAGGAAGAGATGGAGTTCTTGGACATCTCCTCACTCGGCACAGCATACCGATACGCTGTCAAAATCGAGCAAAAGTTCAAACAGAAGAAGAGAGACTTTGGATCTGCAAATTCGAAGCCCAAAGGACAAAGCCAAGGCGGGGTAACCCAAGACAACCCGTCGAAGCCACAAGAAAAGAACAACACCACAAAGCCGAAGAAGGACACAGAAAAGTGGTGTGAGTTCCACAAGAGTCCCACTCATAACACAAGTGAATGTCGG
>APFE030459266.1:75568-89462 GCA_000404065.3 Pinus taeda | reverse complement strand
GGGTCCTGAACTTCCGGAGCCGTTTTGAGGCCCTAAACGACGTTTTTTGGGGAATCCGGGGGCAACATGGGTCCATGGAATGGATCGATGTTGCCCGTTCCAACAATGATAGTGCTTGAATAGATCTTTCTAATGAGCTACTGTACGCGTCAAACGGAGATCATATGCTAAAGTTACAACCCCGGGAAGTTGATGTACCAACTTATCCTCGAACGGGGCCCACAATTTGGCGTTTCATCTTCTAGGGGTAGGTTTTGGAATGTGAAGGGTTTTTCATTGTTTCTCAACAATAAATAGGCCTTCTAGCCTCATTGTAATACAATTTAGAACAGTTCAGAGGCATGTAGCGACCACATCTCTTCTCATAGATAAGCTACCATCGCCCTAGCTGGTTTATTCCCATTTCTGGTTGTAAGCATAATTCGGTATTTCCCATTAATGAAATGAAGTATTATTTCCGCTGCATCTTTGTGTATATGGTTATCTCTGTATTTTATTGCGTTCCTGTTTAAATCTGGATCAATCTACCCTAACATTTTCTTTGATATGGACATATTTGTCAAAATATTTTCCTAGCATATTTTATTCAATATTCTTTTTGTCCATATCCTATCTTAACATTTTGTAAATACATTTTCGTTTTTTGTCTAATTTATTCTAACTTATCAAAACCAAAAAAATCTATGATAGGTACCTAAGTGTAAAAAAACACTACTAGCCAATCGAGTAATGGTAAAAAGGATTGTCCTAAGGGGAAGTCGAACAAAATCCTTTATCTCAAGTTTCCAATTTTAGTTATTTCAAAATAAGGTTGAAAATGAGAAGCTATATAATCCTTTATTGTTTCCCCACCTCTCCTTAAACATATAATGAAATGGGTGCTCCTCTCCGTGACAAACTTTTCAGGAAGTAGATGTCTTCAACATCTATTGTGAAAATGTGTACTCCAATCTTAAAGTAATTTTCCTATGTATCCCAACATCTTACCAAATATTCCAGTAGTTCCAACTAAGTCCTCATGCCCAGAATAATAAAAAACTTTAGAAGCCTGCAGTTTCTCAAACCCTGTATAGTTATTGGATCATTAGAAACAACCATGTCATGAGCCTCATGCTCCATTTATCTCCAAGTGTAAGTCATTTTGACTCAGTGAAAACACTGGAAATAACATAAAATAAGACATAAAATCAACAATTTGAAAATTTATGGGAGAAAAATGACTCAAAATCATTTTTTTGGAACTTCTATTGCACCCATGGAACTATTCCTTTATGAAAAAAGCAACCCATCACACTTAATTTTCTTGGAAAGTGTGTTGGGTTGCCTTGATCAGTGTTAATTTGGTTGACCCATCACACCTCACAATATAAGAGGAGTGTGATGGGCCGAGGACGACTTTTACGTCCTAAAAACTCAAAAATTTCCCAAAATAATACATGAAACAAGTGGAAACCATGAAAATGATGATAAAGGATAGGCGTCCTACCTAGAATTGATGTTACTGGACATGATCCACTAGAATGGCCACAATCAACTGCTGAAGATTGAAGGTAAAAACCTCTCAGAGCTCACTCAAATGGGTAAAATGAAAATGGTAAGAAATGAGATTACTTTTTTCATTTTTATGGTCAAAATAACTCATTATTTTAATATTTTTAATTATTTTTTACCTAATTCTGCCATGTATCATGAATTTTTAATGTTCTTAAGGTGTTTTGAGCAGGTTAAATCATAATTGAAGGATGTAATGCATGTTATAAGTTGAATACAGGTCATTTTTTTGAATGAGTACACTTTTATCACTTTTTCAGGCTCATTAAACTTACAAAAAAGGAATCTCATGGAGTCCTCTTTAATCTATTTTCAGACTCCCAAAACATGAAGAGATTGTTGAGCACTTCTCTTTTTGAATCATTAAAGTAAATGAAGAGATGTCTGCCCAATATAATTTTAACTCTTTTATGGACTAGATAAAGTATTTACGAAAAAATGAATACTTTAGTCAAACATGACTAAAAGGTTCTGCTGGGTACCATTTTCTACCTTTTCGGGCCCAAGGGACATATTTACGAAAAGGAACATCTTGGAGTTTATTTGTTTGTTTGTTTTTTTTGTTTTGTTTGTTTGTTTGTTTGTTTTTTATGTTTTGTTTTGTTTTTGTTTTTGTTTTTTTTCAAACTCTCTAAATATGAAAAAGGAGTCGAGTTAAGCCTTTATTGGACTCATAAAACTATTAAACAACATTGGACTCGTCAAGCATGATGAGTATGAACCACTCCTTCTTAGGGTCCATTAAAAATACTCAGAGGGATTCATTCGAAGGATGAACTTATATATCAAGCATATTTTATCCTCCTCAAGATTGTCAAAAATAAAGAGGTACTGACTAGAAATGGTTGGGAAATTAGGAAAACGAGGCATCATACCTATTAATGGCAGCAAGTCACTCTTGGACATGACACTCTTTCACTTCAACTCCGTGATTGCTTTGGTTGGGGAATCCACTTGCCTCTCTGTTAATCACATCTTAAAGAAATCCTTCGTGATGGGCTGTTAAGTCAATGTTGCCAACTCCATATTAGTGTCGTCGATATGTTCAAGAGAAAGTCCACCCTTAGTTGAAATATACTACAATACCCTTAAGCCTTACATCATTATTTTCGCTCCTGAACCAGCTCTACATCATTACGTTCTGTCTCAAATCTTGATACCTTTTTCACGTTGTTGATGGGGGATACACCAATGCTCTCTTGTGACAGGTCGCTTCCTATTGACATCAACACATTATCCATGAAGTTGACTTAGAAACTCCCTTCAGTGCCTTGGATCTTGCATACCTCAATGGTAAGTTTCCTTGCTTTTAGCAACAAGTCCTCATTATTGGCCTTCAACTGAGAGATTCTATGTGATGTTTGACTTCAACTCATTCATTCACATCAAATAGATTATACTGTAGTACCTTGAGGTCCATTATCACTATCAATGGTTCCTTAAGCATTTGTTAATGACTTCCATAATTGGCCGGTAATCAGATGGTCTCTACCATGTTCGACTCCAACACATTTATTCCCATGGTTAGACTTGTACTATCAAGTGACAAGGTAGAAGAACTTGGATCTAGTTTCATCCATCCGGAATGCATTTTCAGGATTCATACAAGATCACAAAGTATGATGGCTATGATCATTTAGAAATTCATCCAAGCATTGGTCCACCATCTATAATCAATGGCCATTACTTTTGATTATTTTACATGTAAATTGGCTTATAGGTTGTGTATGGGTATGCCTACCTCAACAATGATATCACGATGATAATGTATTGTAACCAGATGATGATCTCAACCAATCTATTCTTGATCTGAACTTGTGACATGGTAAATCACTTCAATCCTCAACCACCACCTCTGACTTTGTACTTTAGGGGAAAATCTGTTATAGGTCATTTTAACACATTCAATCAAATAACATGAAAACCAGATCAATCATCGTCCTTTAACACTTTTCTTTCATCCCTTACAAAGCCTAGAAAATCTTCTCTCCAAAAAGCCGAAGAATTTTGGGTTAAACAATTCAAAACCATAATTTTTAGACCCATTTCACTTTCCATTTGAGCAACTTTCACTATTGCTGGTTGCACAACTGAGAAACTGCACTTACCAGCACATGTTTCCTTTGCTGTAGGGTTGATGGCCTCTATAATTTGGTAAAAATTAAAAATAATTTCAAATCTTCTCTTTCCAGAAGCTTCCAAGGTGGTTTTAACTATTTATTATTGATTAAGGTCTCAAAATACTACTCCTGAGGTCTTATCTCTTATCTCTAGAGCTTATCCTCCCTCATGTGTGGATCTAAGTCCTAGATTGGTGAATCCCAAACCACCCTATTTACCCTATAAATTTACTGCCTCCCATGGAGTCTGGGTTGGATTTTGGAAACTCTTAGTTATGCCCTCATGTTGCTGCCTTGTGCCTAAGAATCCATTATCCATCCATGCACATGATTTGTGATTGAAGGCTTTCTTTGTGACAAAGGAATGACATGATAGTTGGGAGACATCTATAAAGTCAATATCTGTAAAGGGTTGTAATGTCTTCTACATTCATTAATACAAAATTACTTTGTTTTCCTATAGTTATGTCTCATTGATGCATATGTATTATAATGCCTAGACTCATTTTAGAGATGTTAGTATATGCTATTTGTATTTTGTAGCGCTCTTTCTTGTTTTACTTGTTTACGGCAGGTTCCATTTATAGCATTTGGATTTGGAGTCGAAGAACAAAATCAATGAGAAGAGGAGAACTTCTGTTGGATTCCAGGTAGGTCTTTCCTCCATTTTCTAATTTCTCTAAGGAAAGCTTAAGTATTTTGATTCTTGTTGTTTCTAGATCAAGCCACTAGATCTAGGAATTTCACTTCTGTCTGTAGAAGAGAATTATTCGTCAAACAATACTATTCCTATAGGTCACATTTTATTTGAAAATAGAGTAATGTCTTTAATAATTTTCATGGACATTTTTATGAAGTATATATACTTCAAAACAAGTGATTTCCTTTAGCATTCTATAGAATATCACTCTTTATGAAGACAAGGCATTGTCCTTCTCAAAATCAAAGCATTATCCTTGCCGATAGCAAGATATTTTCCACCTAAAAAACGTGACACTATTCCTCTCCAAAACAAGGCATTCCCTTCTTAGAAATAGGGCACTAGTCCTCTTTAAAAATAGAGCATTGTTCCTCTTAAAAACTAGGCATGCCTTTATAGGTTATATTTCACAATGCCTTTTCAAATTTGAATACTACCACTTCTTTTTAAAACATAGCATTTCTACGATCTCTTATTGATTCCAAATGAGAGCATCATTCTTATCAGTTTTGGAGACCTTCCTTCTCTCAAAATTAGAGTACCTTTATGTTTCAAGACATGATAGACTTGTGTTTTCAAAATTGAGCATACTTCTTCTCAATAACAATAAATGTTTGTGTCTAAATAAAGAGTATATTTGTATTCCCGAGAAAAAAGTTTTTTTTTTTTCTCAAGAATAAAATATATTTGTATCTCAAAACATAACATATGTGTAGTATTTAAAATAAAATCTCCTTGTAGGCTCAAAATAAAAATGGATCATTCCTCATCAAAATTTAACTTTGAAATTGCTATTTCTCATATCACAAAGTTTGATGCATTTCTATGATACAATTATGTAGCATTCTTTTGTACTTGTTTCCTTATAACCAGAGGACATGGTACATTTATTTTATTACTATTAATTTTTTATGATATAAAAATGGATCATTCCTCATCAAAATTTAACTTTGAAATTGCTATTTCTCATATCACAAAGTTTGATGCATTTCTATGATACAATTATGTAGCGTTCTTTTGTACTTGTTTCCTTATAACCAGAGGACATGGTACATTTATTTTATTACTATTAATTTTTTATGATTTTGATTGGGTTATTATTTTGTTTGTCATCCACATCAAAGATTTTAGAGTGGAAAAAGTAGAGGAATCAACTCACATGACCACTTTTACTAGTAGGACCTAGTTTGGAAAATTGTGATTTGAAATTTATTTATTTTTCAGCATTTTGAGACATCAAATGATTTTTTTTTGGGGGGTTCAAATTTGTTGCTTAAGTTCCACATATTTTGTTGGGAGCGAGATCCCCCAAGGGAAATTTTGGGGCTAAAAGCCCATGTTAAGTCAATTTTTGTAATATAATTATAAAGACTCCACATTTTGTGGTCGCAGAGCGCAAGGTGTTATGTGTCAAAAAGGGTAGTCCGCCCTTAGTTTTGTAAAGTAAAGTTGGCTATAAGAGACCTACCCATGGTCCACGGACCATGGGATTGTATAAAAAGAGCTAAGCTCTAAGTAGTTTAGGCATCAATCGATCAATAGAATGGCAGATCATGTAATAGAGTGATAGCTCTGAAGAAGAAGTCTAAGTCTTAGGTCATAGTGTAGATAGAGGCTCTGCAGTTGAGTGTGCATAGGCCTAAGGTAGAAGTTTGCAGCTAAGTGTGCAGACCCCTGCAGCTGTGTGCGCAGGGTGGACACAGTTTGTAACACTTGGGAGATATTAATAAAAGGAGTTATTCTGCAGTTTTTGTGTCTTTGTTCTGTTAAGGGGTTTGAATATATTATGTATGAATTTCCTTTATTATGCTTATATGATGCGTGAATGAATGCAATTACATTGAATAATTGAACGTAGTTACGAATATTTGATTATGCTGTAATGATCTAAGTCTGGGTGTGACAAAGGACCCTTCCAAGACCTTTTACTTCCATGATATGTTAAAATTGCAATTTTAAAAGAACATAAATGAATACATCTACATGCTGTAAAGAAGAGGAACATGACATTCATCAACACATGAAAACATAAGTCGTTGATAACGGAGTTCGTCTAGGAGGGACTACGTGTCTAGGACCCAGTGTCAAGATGGTGTAGGCTGCTGCATTAAGTGTTGTCAATAGTGATGATGTACATAAGAGGTGATGTCGCTATCATACAAGGAAAATGCCCTCACACAGGAGTGGCTCCAAGAGATGTTCCGCTACAGGAACTCTCAGTCAAAAAGGACTCCTATCAGTATGACCTAAAATCATGCATGATGATCATGAGCATCCAGCCAACATGGCATAAAAGGGATCTCAATGCAAACATACATGGTGGCACATGAGTATGCCATCAACATAACAAAAAAGGGATCTCAAACAACATGACGAATCATGACAACAAGTACATAACACAAATGATTTCGCATCACATCAAGCAGGAATCATGAAAATAAGTAATAAACAAGATCCCTCATCAAACATCAAACAGGGATCTATGAAGCACAATGCATAGCAAAAGAAGTACATGAATACATTGCATATACCTCACATCCAGGGGCCATGTGAAGAAAAGGATGTCAAGCTGTTGAAGCTGTTCGTACCATCAACCTCACTGCGTCAAATCGCATGGAAATGACTACTTGCACATGAATGCTGACACCTACACTCCACTTTGAAAAGTGGTTGAAAAATGAAATGAGCAAATGGAAAAAGTGAATGCACCATAAGATTTGTGGCGTCGAATAGTGCAAATTTGACCATCAAATTTCTGAATTCTGAGATAATGAAAATATGGGGCTCAAGGAATCTTTTAGATTTCCCCTAGATTCCTCAAAAATTCCCTCCTCCGGGTCCTCTACAAATATGCTACTTAGATCAGGAATCTGATTGTGCCATCGGGTTCGTGTCGCTGAGAGGTGTAAGATCGACATAAATTTTGTCCAATTTGGACACTGCAAAAATTTCACCCTCTTGGGAATTTCGCTTAATCATGGTTCCCCCTGCAATAAATTAATTAAAAAATTACAGTCTCGATTTCCGTGCCCACTCCTGGTTCCTTCATGGTTGGGCGCATTGATGAAATGATGGGTTTATATAAATTTTTGTGGGCGAAATTTTCAAAATGATTGGTTTAGGTGGATTGGTTAAAATCCCCGAGTAATAAGGAGGAGGTCGCCTGGTCAAACCCCGACCCCTCCATGTAAAAATAATTTTTTTTTTGAAAAAATGCAGATGCATTGTTTTGGGGAGTTGGGTCCGCATTGGGCGGCCCGCCCCATAACCACCACCGATATGTATTATCTGTTGAATTACTGGATGGTGCGTTTGATGTTTAAGGAATGATTGTTGGTGTGCATTAAACTCATGGCGTGCTATTTGTTACATGGTGTGAGTCTTGGTTTTACCCTGGGGCCGCTGCGTGGGTGGGGCTGGCCCACCCGTCGACTGTGGATTCAATTCCCACCAACCTTTCCTTAAATGCGACATGTGTTATGTGTGGTTTGGGGGTTTGGGCTGGGTCCACCGAAGGTGGCCCACCCACCCCATGTATTATGTTTAATGTGAGTGTTGGTTGGAGGGCTTGGTGAGGTGATGGCCACAGAGCCACATTTAATTTAATTTTGTTAAGTGGTTGCGGTGGGTTGGGGGGCTGACGGGGGTCATGCCCCTCGACCAATCAAAATTTTATATGTTGGTTGGGGGGTGGTGGCTTGCCACCCCAACAATATTTTTTTTTTTTATTAAAATAGGGGTGACTTTCAATTTTTTTTAGAAAATAAGGGATATTGGGAAATTTAACGAGGCCACAATTTTGACCATTTTCGGGAGCTAGGTTTCATGCCTCGGGGTCGATCAAATTGTAGGACACTTAAACCTGGCCCATAGCTGTTATAGACATTTTTGGGCACTAAAATCCCAATCATAATTGTCCATAAAATGAGGGATCCTAAGTCCCTAAAAGTGTTGCTTGACTACCTAAAGGAACAAGGTCAGCTGATTACATCATCTCCCAGAAGTTCTCCATAGAAAACTGCTCAGAACTAGTCAAAACTAGACCATACTGAATGCCCAGTGCAGAGGGTGCAATGCATATCAACTAATACACACGGGAGGTGTGATGCATACTGAAAAGTCCTTCTATAGGGTGCGATGGATGAGAATAGACAAGTGGTGGGGACAGTTTGCTAAGTGGATGATCAAGGAATCTTCTAGAAACTTCTCATATGACACTTGCCTCTCAGAATTCGCCCACGGATGAGTAAGAGATCAATGAAATCTCCAAGTGGAACCAAGAACTATTAGAGAGAGGACACTAATCAAAAACCCAGAGCTGAATCACACCTTTGCAAATATCTATATATGGATCTCTCATCACAGAGATCCAGAGGTTGGGGGATGGAATCTTGTATCTTGTAGAGAAGTGCTGTTGGTTTTTGGTGTAACTTCATAGTGTTGGGTGATCTAAGCTTTACTTGAGGTGAAGAAGGGCTTTCTTGCCGGAGGATGATGCTAGGTCAGAACATATGGTCGTAATCCTCTTGCTATTCTTGATCTTAATAAAGCGATTCAAATTTTCCTCCATATTCTTGTGTGTTTGATTTTATATGCATTTGTATGGTTAACACATATCTGGTCCTGTGTTATGTATGACTATAGATCTTTGTTCTTCAATAGTAGTATGCTGCTTTGATTCCATAGGTGCTCTTTGAAGCTTGGCAGACGAAGAAGAAGCGGCAAAGATCTATCAGGAAAGAGAGAAATGAAGCAAGGAAACCAAGCACAAGACTAAGGTTGGTGTCCTTTGTTCCACTCTTATCTATTTTCATAAAGGAAAGTGAAAGTAGACTTTACTTGTTTGTTTCTAAGATAGCTACCAGTCTTAGCGGGAATAGCAGCTCCGAGTGGACACTATTCCCGGTAACAAAACGACGACTCAACTAGGGAGCGAATAGATTATTTGTTAGTCTATCTTTGTTTGTTTTATAAACTTATAGACGGATCCTAAAGTCAAGCTAGCTAGCCTTCGAACTGCATTTGTTATGCAAATGCAAAGTAGATCAATGCTGCTTCAGTCTGTCTCCAGGTTTTGTTTATAAATTGAACAATCAATCTGCAAACGTTCTAATTTCCCTAAGTGGTGGCTCTAGTAACCTCCTTAGATCAACCCCTATGATTTACATTTACTGAAAATAACTTACTCAGCCTAAATCCCTGAACTGAACTGTAAATTGTGAGCAAAGAGTGGTTAAAAGTCTCACACTGGTACCATCGCACCCTCCCTTCAAGGCAGTTTGTATGCATCACACTTCCCGTGTGCAGTAGGTGAGATGCATACTGGATTCCTTGTGTGTCGGTGCGATGGTTAGGGAAGGTTAATTTTACCTTCAGACTTTGGTTTTTCTTCACTCTTTTCAGTTCTATTCAGGAGTTTTGCTGTCTGTGGTCAGTATATCTCTGTGAAAACGCCCTTCTCTTCCATCATTTCGCCTCTATTGTGCAAAGAATTGTAAGTGTTTTTATGTATTGTGCGCCATTTTCAGTTCTCTTTTGCAAAGAAGTAGTGTAGTCGAACTGTCATTTCTTAATCTGAAAGTGTCGTCAGTGTCATTTTCAATCATAGAAGAGAATCCCATTGTTCTTGATAGTCAATTGTACTGTTACTCTTGTATGTGATTTTAATTAGTAGTTTTTAAAGTGTCGAAAACAGCTTTCATTTCGAAATCGCAACATGTCGCCCTTATCTTCACTTCATTTTGAAAATAAATTTGTTAAGTATTGACGCTTTGAAAATAATTCAGATTTTCACTTAGCATTCTTCTTGTCACTTATACATTAAGAAGGCTGAAAACAAATACATGCATGTGCATTTGCATTTAGATTGCTTGGTTTGATTTAGGACAGTGCATTTAGTGTGTGCTCTGTGCTCTTTGTTGAAAGACTCTCAATTTTCTTTCCTTAGTAGCTAGGATTTTCATTTCCAAAAGAAGATTAAACAATTGTTTATCATCTTAGACTGCATTTTAGGAATTGTATACACATCACACGGTGAAACTGAAAGGAAAATTTTTAAACAAGATCAAATATAAAATAAATTTAATGAATCTAAAAACGCTTTGGAACCTAACGCACAACATCTAGAAGTCTATGCTAGAGATGTATTCCAACGTCGTAAGACCTGGTAACTGTTGTTTTCATTGTTGGTTGGGTGATTCATCCACTCTGAGACGACAAGTGCTAGTATAGACTTGTGCTCCCACGTACTGTCGAGTATATATTGGGAGAGCATAATAGGCTATATCCTTTATCCTTAGGAAGCCGTGTCTGCCGCCCTATCGATCGCAATGCACTGAACACAACATTTGGGAAGATTGACTGCCGTACCATAAAAAGTATTCTGCAGTTTTGCAATTGGTTTGGTAATCCCCTCTGCTTAGATTTCCAGAGAAGTCTCTTTCATTCCTTTTCAGACTCCTTAAAAGAAAAGGTCCATTTGAGCACTTGTCACTTCAGGCTCATTAAAAATCGAAGGCAACTAGAGTCATCTTTTGTTTTTTCTCGACTCTTAAAAATTGAAAAGACAAGTTGTGTCAAAGCGTCTAAAATTTATTTTAATTAGAATAATGTCACTGTTCCTTGGTTGGTCTTAGAAATTAGTCTCCCTTCATCGCAAGTTCCTGTAGAATCGCTAGGAAATATTTTGGATAGACTAAATATGTCTGAACAACCATCGACATCCAGGATTGTGTCATCTGATGCAGCAGCAACAGAACCTCGTGCTGCTACTTTGACAATGTTCGCTGGTGTACCATCTATCCCGGCAAGTTATCAACAACAAGCTGGAGTCCAATCAGGGACTGTTTCGATGACATGGTCAGTTCCTATTTCTTCATCCGGATTCTCATCTGGTATTTCTAATGTTGAAACTCAACAAATTGATCCAATGTGTCTTCAAAGGCCAATCTACCCTTTAAGTACTGGATTGCCACCATATGGGGGGCAATATGCTTTATCATTGTTCCCTCCTGGAGAACAACCATATGGGAGTTTACAACAAAGTTCAGGTCAAACTGAAATTACATCCAGCGGTTGGGTACCTACTGCTTCAGTAACCAAGGGTTGTATATTCAATGCAACCAGTCCACCCTGTGTCAAATATTCCCACTAGACCTGCTATGGTGACTACATCGCAATTACAAGCGCTACCTGTTGTAAGTCAACCCCAAGTTTCTCAAGTTGCAATACAACAACCTCTTGTCTCAGCGATTCAATCACAACCTCAGGTTAGTGCCTCCTTATCTGGAGTGACTCAGGCTCAAATAGGTACTATGACTCCTCATCTTGGTCAATCATCCAGTATTGGACAACAACAAATGGTCCAACAACCATGGCTGGTTCAATATCAACAACCACAATTCCAACAATCATATCAGGGACCTGAGCAACAAGTCTTTGTAAGTAATGGGAAACCGCATTTCCAAAATGGTTATCAACAACCATACTATAATGGTTATGCCCATCAACCTTATCAAAGTTACCAGCATCAAATACATTATGCTGGTATGCAAAGACCCACTGCTTAGGCGATTCCATCTTATCCTGGGTACGCTTCGCCTAACCTAAATCAACAGTTGCCCTTTGTAGCAACTCTAGAATTACCAGATCTAAACCGGCTGACGAATGATCCAATTGCTTATGCCCCTTGGTGGTCGTCGATTCCTCGTAAACTTCCGTCAGATATTCCTAAATTTAATGGAAATCTGGGTGAAGACCTGTCGAATCATGTGCTGACCTTTCATCTGTGGTGTTCATCAAACACTCTCAATGATGATTCGATCAGGCTTCACCTTTTTCAGCGAACGTTAACTGGTCTGGCAGCAAAATGGTATATCGAATTTCCTAGAGCTTCATTTGATAACTTCAGTACCCTAGCCACAACCTTTTAAACCCATTTTCAGTTACCCATAAGGTACGAAACGGGAACAGAGCTTCTTACCAATTTCAAAAAAATGACAGCCACTCACATATCCGATCATATTCATGAGTGGTGACATCGTCGTAGAATGGTAAAAACATATGTTCCTAATTAGCTGTTGGTTGAATGGTTTATTAAGTCATTGTTACCTTCTATTATAGAAGATGTGGCAAAGGGAGGAGTCGTCGTTGAAGAGCAAGTTATTGCTCGTGCACAATATCTAGACTTGATCTATACTTAGTGTGGCACACTCTACAATAAAATCCCTGATGCTCCTAGACCGGATTTTTTCGTTCCTCCCCCTCCTAAATCAAACAAAGACTCTCATGCCGGCAATGGTGTGATAGGTACGACTAGCACGAAAACCATAAAGTCTACGTCAAAGAAAGCCCGTACGATTTCCAATCAAAATGCAAATGACAAACTTCTTACCTCAGAGGTTAATGCCGTGTCGACTGACAAAGGCAAAGAACCAAAGCAACCAGGATACAAGAAGAAAAAGAAAGGGAAAAAGAAGAGACAAGAGGGTTCATCTCCTAAAAAATCTTCTACAAACCCTTCTGGGCAAAGGAAATCTCCTTCACGGTGTCAGATATGCGATGAGGATCCTCGGACAAGAGATTGTCTATATAAAGTTGAGCTTAGAAAATTCTTCAAGAGTTCAAAAACCGCAACGGTCTTGACTGATCCGTTTCCAAACCTCGGAACCAATCTGGTTGCTAGTGACAATGCTTCCCCATCCTGAGTGCTTATGTTGTCCATTTCAAAGCAACAAAATGATGCTTTGATATCGACAAGGAATAAAGATTATGAAAATCCATAGATGTTGAACAACAAGGCTACAGATCAACCTAGTAGTTCCACAACAACTTCGATCGAAGTTGTGCCACCCATCATTCCTGAGCTAACGATAAAGCCGCCAAAGGGATTAGTACACAAATTGACATTTAATACTTGTGCCAGAGCAGCACAACATTATAATATAGTGGAGGATCTGGCCCAATCATCGTCCGCTATGTCGACACTTGAGGTACTGCAAAATTGCCCCTCCCAAAAGCAGGCTTTATTATCAACGATAGGTGGGATTGACCCAATGGATTCCAATCTTGTGGCCTTTGATCACAAAGGATATGACCCTCAGTTACCAGCTCAACTAGCTTTCCTTATTCAAGTGAAAGCCCTCAACAAAACTGTTCATCGAACAATTATTGATGAGGGGGCATATACATGTATTATGTCAATGAGTTGTGGAAAAATTTAGGCTCACCACCCTTGTCGCGGTCGTCAACGATGTTAAAAGCATTTGATGGGAGAACATACACTCCATATGGGATTTTAAGTAACTTGCAAGTCGAACTGGGGGGCAAAATAGTAGAAATTGATGTTGAAGTTATCGACAGAAATCTCGATTACAACATCCTACTGGGAAGGCCCTGGATATATGCTATGGCTGCCGTTGTGTCGACGTACTTCAAAAAGATTGCATTTCCCTTCCAAGGAGGAATCACAATCGTCGACCAACAAACATTTCTCCCCAACAGTTCACAAGTTACGGGAAGCATT
>APFE030459266.1:45562-61618 GCA_000404065.3 Pinus taeda | reverse complement strand
ATCATTCGCCTCCATTTTATTGTTTACCCCTTTCAAGGAACATCTGAGAAGAGTGATTTTGTTAGCCATCCTTGTGACACTGTCGTGATTGGAAAATTCCAAACCTTACCTGGAATCAACCGCTACCTGAAATCATCACTCGTTCCTTGGAAAACGAGTCTCCTTTAAGCTCTTTTCAACTGACTCGTAAAATATGAAAAGATTCCCAAGCGATTAGCCTCTCCGGTTCGTTAAAGTCATCAGAAGTGTTATCCCTCCTTTAGATTTTAATCTTTTTGGACTTGAGGGATTATTACACAAAAAGATCGAGCGCTTGTCTTGTTCAGCTCATTAAAACTATCGAAAATTCATCCCTTTCGTATTATTTTACGCTTTTTTAGACTTAAGGGATTATATGACGAAAAAGAATCATTGGAGTTTCCTTTCTGTCCCTTTCAAACTCTCTAAAATTGAAAAGGACCGAGTTATCTTTGTCGTTAAACTCGTTAAAACCTAATAGCGACAAACTTGTCCAAATGGACGAGAACGAGTTTCACTGTCGCTAGGCTCGTTAAAACATAGAAACAGGTTCTCCCAAAGGGCGAATTATAGAACAAGCATATGTTATCCTCCTCAAGCTTGACAAAAATAAAGAGGTACTGGTCAACAATGACTGGGGAAAAGTGGGAAGAAAACTTGAAAAAACTTTATTGGTAGCAAGTCGCTCTTGAACATGGCACTTTCACTTCGTTCGAGTCGGGTTGGGTTGTTCCGTTCACTGGTCATATCACCATTGGTCCATCACACCATCCATATTTGGGGTTAACGCTACCAATCCATCGTCAGTGTCACCGGTATGTTCAAGGAATTCGCTCAGAAAATTCACCTGTGTCTCATCCGCTGCAATACATTCACGCTCCATTCTTTCATGACCACCACCCTGAACCCTGTATCATAAGATCATTTTCATCTCCAAAATCATTTGCTCCGTTCCGTGTCATAGATGTGGGATTCATTAAGGCCCTCCTACGATGGGTCACTTCTTGTCGACATCAGCTCATTATCCAAGAAGTTGACTTAGGAACAACCCCTTTCAGTACTTTGAAGCTTGCATGCCTCAATGGCAAGTTTCTCATTTTGGGCAACAAGTTTACATCAATGGCCTTCGACCGAGAGATTTTGCGTGATGTTCGACGCCAAGTCCTTTTTCACACCACGCAAATTGTATTGTAGTACCTTGAGGGTCATTGTCATTATTGGTGATTCCTCTCGCACCTGTGAACAACTTACATCATTGGCTGGTAATCAGGCAATGTCTTTCCATGTTCGACTCTAGAACGTCTTTCACATGGATCGACTTGTACTCTGAGTGAAGATTGAACGAGTTTTGAAGACCCCGGATCTAGTTTCATCCATCCGGGCTGCGATATATTCAGGAATATAAAAACATCAAATGTACATCATTACCAAACAGATGATCATCCAAATCAAAGGATGATGACTCTGTTCGAATCATTAGTCCACTCCACAGGCGATCATTTGTCCTATGTACATGAAAATGAATTTATAAAGCCGAGCATGGGAATGCTCGCCTCAACTAGATCATGAAAAATATTATGAAGATAATGTATTGTATTGTATCTTATTACAGGTCGCCTCCCAGCTCAAAAAAACTTCGGATCCTCTTGATAAAGCATTTCACCCGACATCAAAAGATTAACGATCTCATGCTTTAGGGGGCAACTGTTATAGACATTTTTGGGCACTACAAACCCAATCATAAATGTCCATAAAATGAGGGCTCCTAAGTCCCTAAAATTGTTGCTTCACTACCTAAAGGAACAAGGTCAGCTGATTACATCATCTCCCAAAAGTTCTCCACTGAAAATTGCTCAAAACTGGTCAAAACTGGACCATACTGAATGCCCAATGCAGAGGGTACGATGCATCTCACCTAATACACACGGGAGGTGTGATGCATACTGAAAAGTCCTTCTATAGGGTGCGATGGACGAGAATATATAAGTGGCGGAGACAATTTTCTAAGTGGATGATCAAGGATGGCCCATTCCCCCTCATACGAGCTCGTATTGATGAACTGTTCACACCATTGCAATCAAGACAATGAGATCTACGTTCTTGTATTGGTTCAAAAGAATTCTAATCACTTTGATTTTCGAGCTCCCATAAGCCCTCTTTGTCCTGTGTGTGTCCCTGGAGCCACCTGGATCAATCCTCCCCACTGAGGGGCTTTTGGTCCTCCAAAAGCATGAAAAATAATCTGCAACTTCTCTATACCTTGTCTGCATCACAAGCGTCCTGAAAAAGGTCCCGCTTCTATCTCCTTCACCTTTGTTCTTCGGGGCCTTAAGCAATGAGCCGACACTTGAAACCTCTGCAAACTGTAGTACATTGTTTTGCAAATTACATGCTTGAATTTCATGACCAACTAATGACCCAAGCATCCCACACTTGCCACGAGTTTACAACACATACTCGGTGGTCAAGTTTATATCAAAATGGAAACAATACCCTAGTTACAAAAACAAGGCCAACATGTCATTGTAATTCAACAAGTGATGGAAAGCGCATCATCACTGCAACACATGATTTACAAAGGTAAGGCCAAACACTATTTTTGTTTTGACAAGTGATGGAAACATGACATCAATTTCATAGTTTATCATGTAACACAAAACAGAGACTAGACATCATTGTTCCTTAACAAGTGATGGAAAACACATCATCACATTACATTTTAAAATGCAACAAATGATTTTCAAAAGCACGACCATGACAGTCTAACATATCTAGAAACCATTTTTCACTTATTGTTGTGAATGGGTCATCCCCTTGTGGTGGTTTTTCTTATCGAACAATTGTTTCACCTGGTCCATGCATCGAAACTTTGTCTTTAAGGTGCTGCTCTAGATGGAGCCTCCAACATGTGGCCCTTTGATGGCCATTTCTTTCGCAATGACTGCAATACATCTTCTTCCTCCAGATCTGCTTAACATGTTCCTTTACTCGCTGCTGAGAGGGTATTTCATGCCTCATCCTTTTGCTGCTACCATTCTTTTCCAACACTTAGAAAATGTATGGTTATGTACTCCACAAAAGGTACATGTTTTTCGATGCCATGTTTTACGTTCATCATTAACAACATGATTATAATCGAAATGAACATTCGAATGTTGAGAGTGGTTGTACCTTCCCTTGTTGTTTCTGGTGTAAGTATGGCAAGGAGAGCTTGCCTCAGCTCTTTCCCTATAATGAGCACTACCATGGGATGATGGGGATGTGTTCCCATCATTCTCTTTCCTCGACGATTTCAACGATGTCTCGGAAGAATCTGACACCTTCGAGCATTCTCCTTTGGTGTATCTTACACCTGCAAATTTATGTTTATGCACAACCTCCAAAGGTTGAGTTATGCCTTGGTTATTAACACCAAGTTATTTTTCCTCCTCGTGCCTCATCTTGGTAAGGATCCTCATGTTTGTTCCTGTAATTGGGATCTCCAAATCTCCAACAGAAATCATACTATATGAAGATGAAACTGAAAGGAAATCAACATCTTTTACCTCCTCTGTCGATTTGGAAAGAATTGATGAGGGCCTCTCATCATCTATTGGTGGTGGTTCTCTAGCTGTCTCGACGCATTCCCCAACTTCTTTTCTGATATACCCCCAAGTCCTATCTAACGGGTTAATTCTTCTACTTTGATGGGGTTGACAATGCCTTGGCCATTAACACCCAAGCCTTTTCCTTCATACCCCATTCTCTTCAACAGTCTGGAGCCAATTCCTGTGGTATTATTTTCAAAAACAACGAAATCATCATCATGAAACGTACATGAATTCAGAGAACTACTTTTTACCTCACATGGGTCACGCTGCATCTTTTCCAAGGCCTCATCCTTTGCTTGCAGTTGTCGTAGCAAACTATGTTTCTCCTCTTTCTCTTCATGTAGAAGTATCTTCAATTCAGCATTATCTGTTTGAAGATTTTGGTTGTTGCGCTTTAGTTCTTCCAGGGCCTCTTCCGTGGCTTGAAACTGAAGCTACAATCGCTCCTTTTCCTCTATCTCTTTCTGTAGAGTTTCATACGTTATTTCCACCCTTTGGAAAATTTTTAGCATGGTAGTGTACATCGCTTTTTCATCCTCTATCGCTGCACGTTCCATTGTTCACACTTGCACTTCACATCCATGCAAAGACCGCTCCGATACCACTTGATCTGGGTCTGGGTGTGACAAAGGACCTTTCCAAGACCTTTTACTTCCGTGATGTGTTAAATTTCATTTTTAAAAGAACATAAATGAATACATCTACATGCTGTAAAGAAGAGGAACATAACATTCATCAACACATGAAAACATAAGCTATTGATAACAGAGTTCATCCAAGAGGGACTACGTCTTTGGGCCCCGGTGTCAAGATGGTGTAGGCCGCTGCATTAAGTGTTGTCAATAGTGATGATGTACATAAGAGGTGATGTTGTTATCATACAAGGAAAATTACCTCATGCAGGAGTGGCTCCAAGATATGTTCCGCTACAGGAACTCTCAGTGAAAAATGACTCCTATCAGTATGACCTAAACTCATGCATGATGATCATGAGCATCCCGCCAACATGGCATAGAAGGGATCTCAATGCAAACATACATGGAGACACATGATTATCCCATCAATATACCGACAAAGGGATCTCAAACAACATGATGAATCATGACAACAAGTACATCACACAAATGATTCTACATCAAAAAAGCAAGAATCATGAAAACAAGTAATAAACAAGATCCCTCATCAAACATCAAACACAGATCTGTGCAGCACAATGCATAGCAAAAGAAGTACATGAATACACTTCGTATACCTCACATCTAGGGGCCATGTGAAGAAAAGGATGTCAAGCTGCTGGAGCTCTTCATACCATCGATCTCACGGCGTCAAATTGCATGGAATTGAATGCTCCCACATGATCGTTGACACTTGCACTCCACTTTGAAAAGTGGCCAAAAAATGAATTGAGCAAATGGAAAATCTGAATGCATCATCAGATTTGTGACGTCGAATAGTGCAATATCGACTGTGAAATTTCTGAATTTTGAGAAAATGAAAATATGGGTCTCAATGAATCTTTTAGATTCCCCCTAGATTCCTCAAAGATTCCCTCCTTCGGGTCCTCTGCAAATTTGTTGCTCAGATCAGGAATCTGACTGTGCCATCAGGTTCGTGTCACTGAGAGGTGTAAGATCGACATAAAGTTTATCCAATTTGGACACTGCAAAAATTTCACCCTCCTGAGAATTTCACTCCATCATGGTTCCTCCTGCAATAAATTAATTAAAAAATTATAGTCTTGGTTTCCATGCCCGCTCTTGGTTCCTCCATGCTTGGGTACACTGATGAAATGTGGGTTTATATAAATTTTTGTTGGTGGACTTTTCAAAATGATTGGTTTAGGTGGATTGGTTAAAATCCTCGAGTAATAAGGAGGAGGTCGGGTGGTCAAACCCCGACCCCTCCATGTAAAAATCTTTTTTGTTTTGAAAAATCGCAGATGCATTGTTTTGGGGGGTTGGGTCTACATTGGGCGACTCACCCCATAACCACCGCCGATATGTATTATCCGTTGAATTAATGGATGGCGCGTTTGATGTTTAAGGAATGGTCGTTGGCGTGCATTAAACTCATGGCACGCTATTTATTACATGGTGTGAGTCTTGGTTTTACAATGGGGCCACAGCGTGGGCGAGGCCGACCTTCCCCGCCGGCCATGGGTTCAACTCCCACGTCCTCTCCTGAAATGTGACATGTGTTATGTGTGGTTTGGGGGTGTGGGCAGGGTCCACCGGAGGTGATGTATTATGTTTAATGGGGGTGTTGGTTGGAGGGCTCAGCAAGGTGATGGCTGCTGAGCCACATTTAATTTAATTTTGTTAAGTGGTTGTGGTGGGTTGGGGGGCCGACGGGGGTCATGGCCCATTGGCCAATCAAAAATCTATGTGTTGGTTGGGAGGGGTGGCGGGGTGGGTGGCCCGCCACCCCAACATATATATAATATAATATATATATATATATATATATATATATCTATATATAGGGGTGATTTTCAAATTTTTTAGAAAATAAGGGATATCGGGCAATTTAATGAAGCCACAATTTCGACCATTTTCAGGAGCTAGGTTTCATGCCATGGGGTCGGTCGAATTGTAGGACACTTAAACCTGGCCCACAACCCAACTTTGACCAAAACTTTGACTGGCTCGTTCTCCCTCATACGAGCTCGGATTGACAAACCGTTCACACTGCTGCAATCATGACGACGGGATCTACACTCTAGTCTTGGTTCAAAGAATTCCGATCACTTTGATTTTCGAGCTTCCATAAGCCCTCTTTGTCCTGTGTGTGTCCCTGGAGCCACCTAGATCAGGTAATAACTTTAAGTATTTGACAAGATAAGCAAATCACTTAAGATAATTGAGGAATCTACATGGCACACTGCCATAGCAACGCGAAAATACCTGAACCATAGGTTAGGGCTGCGTGAAGGTTAGTCATATACTTTTGTGAAGGTATTAAGGACCAGAATAGAGGATTTTTCTTGCAAGTCCTAGAGTGAAACCACCTGCGCGAAGGTAGGGATAAAAGAAATCAAACGACATCACAACCATCTCAGGGTGTGGAAACTTGGTTCCAACATCCCCCCATACTGCTTCAGGTGAGACTTCGATTCACTCTTCGCGGGCTGATGCCGAAAGGGCCAGTAGTGTAGGGATTTGTTTGGCTAATTAACGCTGAACCTGGGTCAGGGCCCCTCAAGCCAACAAATGGTTCCATTGCCGGGACCAGAATCTACATAAGAGATGTGTGATGTCGTATCACTGGAATCCAACTAAGAAGGAGGTTGGACACTGGTTGGATAGAAAGATCCACGAATTCATGGCACAAGAGAACAAAAACCCATGACTGACAAAGGAACAGTGATTGGACAGATACCTGTATACAGAGATCCATAAGATCTTTTTCTGCTCCTTCCCTACTGAGCTATACGAGTGAATCGCGAAGCTAGAAAATAGCCAAGGAAGGTGGAAACTTGACAGTCTTATTGTGTAGACCCCGGAGCTAGTGTGAAGGTAGGAAGCATCGGAGGATAAGATTGTCTGCGCTGTCGATCATTAGATTGATCGCATCATAGGAGGATTTGTGACTGAATTCGCGGTCGACACCTCAGTCAACTATAGGGAGGCGGAGCGATGATTTTTCAAAGGACCACGAGGTAAGTACGTAAAATCTTTGAATACCTGGATTAAAATTCTATTGTGAAAAAAATGGTTATGCAACTACCTTGATGTTCGGGACTACGCGAAGCGGGAAGAATTATACGAACGAAGGAAAAAAGGGTCCGGAGTTTAGTCCCTTGATTTCACCTCCGCGAGGTGACGAAAAGGGATAGCGAAGGTTTCTCCGCGAAGTGATATTCAGTTAATAAGACAAGGATTCTCGCAAATAACACATCTACCCACAACACCTATGACTTAGCCACCCTCAGCACCAACTTCACCCATACCACCTCCACCTCCACCATGGTTCAGTATGACAAATATAGTGAAGTTGCCTTTGCTCAAAGGCTTGGGAAATAAGGACCTGGACCAATTTTGGTTCATTGTGAGGGCTATATGAGAAGCTCAAGGTGCTACAGATGATCATATAAAGAAGTCGACACTGGTTACTTCTCTGCAAGATCAAGCGATAACTTGGTATATTAAGTACTCTAACGATAACCCAAATGCTAGAGTAGCAGACATCCAAGAAACACTAAATAGGGAATTTAGTAGGCCTAAATCTGAGGCATAGTCGATTGTGGGATTCAAAGAGATCGCGATGCAACCAGGCGAGACACCTTTGGAACTAGATTAGAGGCTAAAATGTACAATCCGTGACGCCAACATGAATTTGATAGATGGACAACATCGCGAGTGGTTTGTGGCTTCGCTACTACCACACTTAAGGAGTGCATTGTCGCAACAGAAGTACCAACTCAGATAGAGGCCTTAGAGATTTCCATGAGACTACTTGAAACTGTAATGCAAGATCTTAATCTAGGAGTTTAGCAGATCCATGCGCGCTGAAGAATCTGTGCCTTGAGATGCAAAGTCTGAAGCAGGATAGGACGGTTCAACCAGAGGTACGCGAGGAGGTATGGTGCTTGAAATGCAAGAGTCAGGGTCATGACAAAGACCATTGCCTGATCTTTGCAAACTATATTGCAGGAGGAGGACTGATTCCTTTAAGGCTAGAAGCTTAAGAAGGACCTAGCACAGGGCTTGAATTATTGTGTGCTATCTGTCAGGTAGCTGGAAAACATGCCATGGATAACTGTCACTTGCTACATAAGTTTGTACAGATACCGCAACAGTTGTTCTGCAACTTTTGTAGGTAGGTAGGGCACAATGAGTGTACTTGTAGGAGCTATGAAATAATGATGGATAGAACTCCTGCCTATAGGGTTCAGGCTGAGACACGACCCCTTGACCAGAGCGCAGGAATGGCGTGGACAAGATTTTAGGGGCACAGAAGAGGCTGATGCAGAGGAGGACCTGGTAGAGGTCGAGGAGAGTTGATTTGCTACAATTGCGGAGGACCAAGACATTATGCCTACTATTGCACTGATTCGACGCATCCATCGTGAAAGTATTGCACACTGTTTGATCATGAAATGGAAGACTATCCTAGACTGATAGCTAGGATACGTGACAAAGGGGCGCTACCACCTCCGCCAACTCAGAACCTGCAGATGATGAGGTCTGATCCGTGCTAGGAAGATCCAAACATAAATATAATGCTTAGAAGAGGAATCACAACAGGAGATGACAAGGGGAAAAACCAGAAGACAATACATGGGTTCGCAAAGCCTCCGTAAAGGAGGTTGAGTTTGATTTGGAGCATGCACGTGAAACCTTCATGGAAGCTAAGAAGAGCTTCGCTAAGGCCTCCACCTCAGGAAGCAAGGATAAGCTTGAGCAGGAGATGGACCCCTCTATGCTCACAACTTTCTTGTAAACCTGTATGAAGTTGCACGAAAGTAAGGCTATGAAAGGGTTAAAAGAACTCATTAATAGATGTGCTAGAACCGTGCCAGGTGAGCTGCGCATAGTACGAAAGATTGGCAAGCATAAAACAAGGATGGGACGAGAGATGAGACTGACTGCATAGATAGGAGAGTATGAAATGAATTAGGTCATTTCAAACCTAGGGTTAGATGCGAATGTCCTACCAAAGTAGACTTGGGAGCGAATGGGGAGACCTGCACTTCAATGGTCTCTGATTCAGCTAAGGATGATGAATCAACAGAAGATCATCCCCATGGGGCAGCTGCAGGGGGTGACCGTGGATATTGAGGGAGCAAGCACGCTGGCTGATTTTGAAGTAATAGAGATAGTGGATGACAACAATCCCTATCCTGTGCTCCTAGGAATTTAATAGGCTACTGATATGAACGAGGTAATCAATATGAAGAAGTGAAAGATGATCTTTGAGAAGAAATTGCTGTGCATAATAGTACCCCTCGATCCTGCTGAAGGATCGCGCTATACTGAACCTGTCCGTGATTATGCGAGTGATAACAACCTGGACTGTATCTATAAGATAACAGCGCGAGACTAATATTGGGTGAATCCCACCATAGATGGATGGATTACATGGGATCGCAAGAGTTCCTGCACTTTAGACTCCGACGAAGAAATAGAACGCTTGCAGAATCGGTTACATGAAGTAACTATGTTGAATTACAACATGATGACCTAGTCGTTGCATTGTGTGTTGTCAGAGGTAAGAAAATTTCCTACTTATGATGGTCTGAATGAGGTAGATATCTTTTTGGATGCATTTTAAAGGGAGGTACTAGAAAAGCAATGCTTCCAGGCCTTGGACTGGGCACTGCATGCCATGCCCACAAGATGGTGGGGTACGCACATGGGAAGCTTTGATGATTGGCGCAAATGTAGGAGGATGATGAGAACACGATTTAGGAAGCCTAAGATGTGATTGACAAACAAGTATGATGGGCAGAATGATCTGCACACACATCTGGCCAAATGGACACAGGTTGGTGGAGAAGGATTGGACCATCCTAGCGCGTTCGCAAGTCACAGATTATCCAAAGCAGAGAAGAACTATTCCACCACTGAGCGCGAGGGGCTAGCTATGGTGTATGTGCTCCAAAAGTATAAGCACTACTTGCTGGGAGGCCATTTTAAGATGTATACGAATCACTCTGTGCTAAAGTACTTGGTAAATAAGCCTCTGTTGGGGGGGAGAATTTGCAGATGGCTCTTATTGTTCCAGGAGTACGATTTTGAAGTTGTTGTGAGGATTAGACAATTGAACACGGGACCAGACCATGTATCGCTCATCGAAACAGGGAAGGAACCTACTAATTTAGAAGAAGGATTGCCTGATGCACAAATATTTGCATTGCGTGTCGCGAATGGTCATTTGAGGATATAATACACTTCCTAACAACAGGAACTGCACGGGAAGGATACACTATCCAGCAAAGGAAGGAAATAGTGGTGTGCGTGGGCGATTTCTCTGTCATTTCTGGGCATCTATACAAGATGGGGACTGATGAGATATTATGACGGTATGTACCTGAGTTTAAAAGAAGCAACATCCTCGTGGACGCTCCTGGGGGCGCCGCAGGAAGACATTATGCAGGGAGAGCAACTGTGCAGAAGATTCCACACGCAGGGTTGTGGTGGCCAACCCTTCATCAGGATTCAAAAGAATACTGCAAGGCATGTGATGTATGTCAAAGAATGGGTAGACCATCATGGAGGGATGAAATTCTTTTGAATCCACAAATGAAATTGCAACCCTTCGAGAATTAGGCGATATATTTTGTAGGACCCATTCAGTCACAAGGAAAGACAGGAGCAAGGTACATCATCACTGCGACAGAGTATTTGACTCGTTGGGCAGAAGCACAGCTCGTGAAGGATTGCACGGGTGCAACTGCCCACGAAGTTCCTATTTGAGCATGTACTGACGCGATTTGGATGTCTAAAGATCTTGATGAGTGATCATGGTACACACTTCCTGAATGAGATTATTAGTGCACTAATGGAGGAATTTCAGGTATATCACCAGAAGATCAAACCTTATCACCCACATGGTAACGGGACAGTGGAGGCGTTCAACAAAGTGCTCAAAAACGTGCTTACCAAGGTTTGCAATGCTCGGCGAAGTGATTGGGACCTACGCATACCTGCAGTACTGTGGGCTTATCGAACGAGATGCAAGAAGTTAACTGGACAAACCCCTTTTAGGTTTGTCTATGGTGTGGAAGCAGTAATGCCTATGGAATACATTGTGCCTAGTTTGTGCATAGCAACGTTTATAGGTATGACGGATTGCGGAGCCTTGGAGGAGAGGCTTATGCAACTAGATGAGCTCGAAGAAGAAAGATTTTTGGTTGGATTTCACGAGCAAGTCCGAAAGCAACACGGAAAGGCATGACATGATTAACACATCAAGCTGTGCACATTTAAGTTAAATGACCTGGTTTTGTTATACGATAGTAAGTTTGATAAATGTCCAAGGAAATTCAGGATGCACTAGTTAAGGCCTTATGTTGTTAAGGAGATTACCGATGGAGTAGTGGTACAACTAGTCAGATTAAATGGAGAACCCTTCCTAGGAAAGGTGAATGGTAGTTTCTTGAAGCCATACACCAGTGATCTAGTCATGTGACTAAATGAAAGTAGCACAGTCTTAGCACTCCAGGCAGCTGAAAGGAGGCATGGAAATATAAACTACAATACCCGGGTTGGGGAGCTGCGCGATTGGAAGATGGTGCAAATCAAGGACGTGTCACTGGGTCTGCGACAGCATGGAGGGAGCTGCACTACCCAAGGAGAAATCATGCAGATTGGCCGGAAAGTGACCGTTAAAGTCATTGTTCATGAAAAGACGACAGAAGTGAGGGCACATGGAGCGGGCGATCGACATTTAAGACGAAATTTATGGCTTAGATCCTTGAAAATGTTCCACTAATTTGACATTAATGAACTGATTTTGGGGGGAATGGTCGGATTTGAATTCAAAATGCCCTATAAATTACAAGTGGATGTCGAGCGAAAAACACTTGGCATTTTGAGAATTGAGTTGTTGCGCTCTCAGGTGCACATGAACTGTGAATTCTTTCAATATTTGGTAGCGAGTCCGGCATTTGAACAATTGTTAAAGGAGACACAAGCACTAGTGAATAGTGTCATGTCGACACGCGCAGAAGCTATGGACACTAAAGGAGTGGAAGCCGAGGAGAATGTGTAGGAAAATGATATGGCGGCGAAGTAGCTGTCATGGAAGTGGCCGAAGTATTGGCAGAGGTCCCTAAATCTCTGATAATGCTGAGATTGAAGCCAACCCCAACCAAGGAGACCATGAAAGACAAGAAGGGCAAGCAATCTGCCATACCGATGCATGCGTAACCAAGAAGAAACCCACCAAAGCCTACTACCCAGGAGAAAGGCAAGGCTATAAACCTAGAAGCAGAAGAGGAGGATATCGAAGACATCCCCATGGATGATGAGGATGTGGGAGTGGAAATAGAGGAGGTTGAATCCCAGGGTACATACCTTATTACACGGTTGTCGGAGTATGTCCCTCCGCACAAGCCTAGGTCCAAGGTCCCAAAGGACATTGATGAAAGTAAGACTCCCCTACAAACCCTTCTGCTATCCAATGAAATGGATTTTGATGATCCGCTTTTGGCATGGGTGCCGATATCAAAGCTCAAAGACTGGGACTTGGCAGACCATGAGAAGTTCCCACCCTTGGCGATCGAACAGTCGATGTGCCACATCATAGACATGAATATGGGGATGATTGCATTCGAGCCAGGAAGTGGCTTAGAGGAGTAGAGAAGGCAAGATTACTCAACCTGCTCTAGGTGTCGCACTATAACCACAACTCCATCATAGTTTTGGTCATCAAGCAACTGTTTTTCTTGGTGTATGATGGGTGTCTATGGCTGGAGGAGCTGATACCCATCACTGATATGTTGATTCACAGAATAATGCGTCTACTGTATACAGGCGAAAATCCAGCTATGATCTTTGGCGGCAAGGGTGGCGAGCAAGCGCTCACAGAATCAATGAAAGAGAAGTTCAAACCGGTGAAGAATCCATGTGGGTATGCTATCTCCAGCATCTGTGACCCTGCTATGAAGGTGGTAATGCAGATCCTTGCAGGGAAGGTGATACGGAAGTGCCGTGCTGATGAGGTGTCGGCACCTGTCATTGTGCTCGCACAACAGTGCGCGGAAGGAGTCCATTTTAACTAGTTGGACTACCTTTGTGGAGAATTCCTAGAGAACTTCCGCGAAGCGCAAGATCATAGCAAGACCTTCCATTATGCATGGATCTTTCTATTGATCGTGTTGGTAGTGTGGCAGCTACCAGAGGAGAGCCATTTCCCCTTGGTCACGCCGGACCTCCTTGAAGGAGCGAAGTACGCTTCACTGCGGGCGACCAAGGATGCAGAGCGAGTTTGGGATAGCAAGATCTTTTGGATCTTTATGGAAATGAATAATAGGATGGCTATCAATCGCAAGCCGTGATTTTCGCCCATGGTATACACTAATCTGCAGAGCTATGCTGAGTTTAAAGCTGATTTCCATCGGATATCAATTAGGGCGCAGAAGGACCCTATGCAGAAGTGGTACGATTTGCCGTACCTAGCCACAGATGATGCCATTGATGCAATGCTTGATAAATGGCTGGCAAAGTGGCACACTACCATGGACTTGGCAGTGGGTGGAAGAAAGTCAGCTGCACAAAAGAGAAAGGAAGAGGCCAAGCTGAAGATAGTGTAGCTGGTCGAAAAGAGGAAAAAGGAGGCCGCAGAGAAGGCTCAGGCAGAACAAGTAGGAAAGGAGGAAAGAAAACAGAGAAGTGGAACAGAGCAGGGCTCTGACAAAGGCACATGGTCGCCTTCACCTGAGATCGAAGAGGATGACATACAGTAGCACAGTGTGGACCCTCAGGAGACGTCCGCCCGCATTAAGTGCCCGAGAGAGTTGGAGAAGGGAGGGTCTAGAAAGAAATCCAAGGCAACCAAGACTTTACTGGACCCTATCACATTGGCGGAGGGCGACTTATATGACATCGGTGACATAATCAGAGATGTCACTGCGGAGGCCCTACAACAATTTGAAAAGCAGCAGCAGATCATTGTTATGTAACCAGCTCAAGAAAAAGATAGAAAAGATAGATCAACGCCTTAGAATTTAGCCTCTTTGAGGAGGAAACCTCCTTTACATTACATAAATTAACAATTCTTGGATGATTCAAATGAAAAAACCTCCTTCCTATATATAGGAGTCTAAGGAGTCACAATATAACCCAACCGACCTAACAATAATAATATAAAGCCACAAAAATAACAATAGAGGGATTCTATGGGGCACAATAATAACAAAATGGGGACAATAGGGGCACACCAATATTAATAAGGGATACAACTACAATAGTAATGGGGTAATCACTAGTATTATAGGGACTTAGCATGCTCCTCTCCTTCAAAAAAGTGTTGTCCTCAACGCTTGAGTAGTTCTGGATGCTTCTGTATAAAATTCTCATCCTCCCATGTGGAATCTTTAGCGGATAAGTTCTTCCACTTGATGAGATACTCCGAAATTAATCGATTTCGTAGCTGTTGAGTTCTTGTTTCTGTGACTACTTCCGATTCCAATATAATTTTTCCTTCCTCATCAAGTTCTGGAAATATTGTTTGAACTGGGAGCTTGTCGCATATAACCTTCTTTAAACATGAAACATGGAAAATTGGGTGCACTCGAGACACTGCAGGAAGCTTCAATTTGTATGCCATAGTACCAATCTTTTGCAACACCTTGTATGGACCATAATACTTTGGTGATAATTTATTATCCTTCTTAGCTTGCTTGAGGGACATTTGCTTATATGGTGTAGCCGTAGGAATACCCAATCACCTACATCAAAACTTCTTTCCTTGCGATGTTGATCTCCCTGTTGTTTCATTCTATTTTGTGCCAGCACGAGGTTATCCATTAAGAGTTGGAGGACTTGTTGTTGATGTTCGAGGTGATGTTCCACTACTTGAAACTTAGAATTTTTTCTTAAATATGATGTGATGGATGGTGGATGATATCCATAAAGTTCCATAAATGGGGTCATTTTTTTTGTTGTATGGAAGGAAGTGTTATACCACCATTCAGCCATAGGCAACCATTTGACCCATTTTGTCTGCTTATCAGATAAAAAGGAATGAAGATATCCTTCCAAACAACATTTGTTTACTATCTCAGTTTGCCCATCAGATTGAGGATGATAAGATGAGCTATGAGCTAACTGAGTACCAAGACAAGAAAATAATTCTGTCCAAAAATTTCCAGTGAAAATGGGATCTCTGCACTTACAATAATCTTTGGGTTTCCATGTAGCTTTTGAATTGTTTCCATAAATGCACTAGAAACTGTACTGGCTTTAAATGGATGTGATAATGCACAAAAGTGTGCATACTTGGTAAGTCTGTCGACTACCACCATGATGACCTCTTTCCCTCAGACTTGGGTAAACCTGTGATAAAATCCATTGAAACCTCCTCCCAACATTGGCTTGGAATGGATAAAGGTTGTAATAGACCCGGTGTCTTAATTGTTTAACTTTATTTTGTTGGCAAACCAAACATTCCGCCACAAACTTTTGAATATCTGATTTAAGGCCATCCCAAAAAAATTCCTTCTTAACCTGTGGTAAGTTTTTAAAAATCCTGAGTGCCCTCCTAAGGGAGAAGTGTGCAATTCCATAAGAATCTTTTGTTTTAGCTGGGAATTCTTACAGAGGTATAAGCGATCTTTGTACCATAACGAATCATTTTTGCAGCTAAATGTATCAGACGTACTGGAATCTTGTTGTAGCTTTCGAATAAGTGCCCACAGTTCTTTGTCATTCTTCCATTCCTCCCTTGCTTGATTTATCCAATCTGGTTGGATAATAGAAATGGCACACAACAATGCTTCCAC